>JAWPHD010009082.1:0-107821 GCA_037043455.1 Cyrtodaria siliqua | reverse complement strand
GTGTTTGTGTTGGTGGTGGTTGGGTTTTGGTGGGTGTTTGGGTGGTTTGTTGTGGTTTAGGTGGTGTGTTGTGGGTGTGGTGTTTGTGTTGGTGTTGAGGGGGTTGGGTGAGTGGTTGGAGGTGTTTGTGGAGGTTGGTTTTGTGTGGTGGGGGGTGGGTAGTGTGATGGGTTTGGAGGTTTGGGGTGGGATGGTTTGGGTTGTGGGGTTGGTGTAGGTGTTGTGGGTGGTTGTGGGGGTTGGGTGGGGGGGGTGTGGTTGGGGTGTGGGGTTGGTGGTTGTGTTTGGGGAGTTTGGTGGGGTTTGGTTGGTGGGGTTGGGTTAGTGTGGTGGGTTGGTGGTTGGTGTGGGGGGGGGGGTGGTGGTATGGGGGTTGGTGGTGTTGGGTGTTGTTATGTGTTTGGAGAGATTGTTGATTAGTTAATATTTGATATATTTGTAGTTGTGTGGGGTAATAGAAGTTGTTATGATAGGATATTTATATAGGTGTTAGTTTGGGGGGGGGTGTTTATGGGAGGGGGTGGGGGATTGGAGGTATATGGGGGAAATGAAATATAGAGAGATAGTATTATAATAAAATTAATAAATTATAGTTATAGTTTAGTTGGGGGGGGGGGGGTTGTGGGAGGGGGGGGGGAGTGGAGGTATATGTGAGGAGGTATATGTGTGGGAGAAAGAAATATAAATTAAAAGAAGAGAATTAAAAAAAAAAAAAAAAGAATAATATATATATATTTATAGATTTTAAGGGGGGGGGGGGGTATGTGGGAGGGGGGGGGGTGTGGAGGTATATGTAGGAGGTATATGTGTGGGAGAAAGAAATAAAAATTAAAAGGAGAGAGAGAATTAGATGAAAAAAAAAAAAATTAAAAATTATATAAATAGAGTGGGGGGGTGTGTGGGGGGGGGTATGTGGGTGGGGGGGGGTGATTGGAGGTATATGTTGTGGATGAATGATAAATAAATATTAAAAAAAAAAAAAATAATAAAATAAATAGAATAGAAAATAGAGAGTTTAGGGTTGTGGGGGGTGGGTTGGGGTGGGGGGGGAGTATGTGTGAGGGGGGTGGGGTTTGGAGGTATATGTAGGGAGGTATAGTGGGGGAAAAAGAATAAAATAGAGGGGAAGAGAAATAAAATAGAGTTTGTGGGGGTGTGGGGTTGGGGGTGGGGTTATGTGGAGGTGGGGGGGGATTGGAGGTATGTTAGGAGTATATTTTGGGGAAAGAAAATATTAAAAGAAGAGGAAAATTGAAAATATATTTTAGATGTGTGGTGTTTGTGTGTGTTGTTGGGTGTATTGCGTTGGCTTAGATGCTTATATTGTTGCTCTTCACCCACTCCCAACACCACCCACCCCCGCCTCTCCCCCAACCCCACTCAAAACTCTATTTTTTTATTTTTTTTTTATTTTTTTATGTATTTCTGTGTAGTTTGACATAGCTTTGTTGCACTCCCAACCCCACCCCACATTGTTTTAGCCTTGTTTTCTGATGGTATATACTGGCTATATAATTTATTATTCTCTGAAAAATCGAATAGTCGAGCTGCGCTGTTCTCCGACAGCTCTTGTTTTATTAATAGTTTTTTTCGCATTTTTTCCCCCGTATTTTTTAGAAAAAAAACGTAGAGTGTAACATGAAATTGTTGGATTTGTTTGGATTCTATTTTCCATTTTTCCCAAACCTGTAATTGTGCAGGTCGGAAATAAAAAAAAACAAAAAAAAACTGGCCTTACATAATATACCTTCTTTCTTCACCTGTATTCTTGTCAAACAAGTGAGTACTTTATGCAGGTGTCAACCAAGTCTCAGACAGTTTTATCAGAAAAAACAGTGGTCCTAAAAAAAAAATTAACAAAAACTTCAAAGGAGAGTTAACTCAGTCTTGACACATTCTTTGTACAAAACACGATGGCCGATGATGAAACTCCATTGTTTTTAGACATTCTTACTCAAACAATAGAATCTGGTGGGGAGGTGAACATTTCAGAATGTCAAACCATTTTCAACAGTATTGCGGACGTATATATGAGTATTCTAATAAAAGCTGTACCGGTACTGACGATTTGCCATGAAATGAAACTTGTGAACAACAATGAGAATCAAGTGCTCAAACGTTCATCCCATATCCTGTACATGATTAAATGGTTTCATAATTAAAAAAAATACCTTACGTTATCAAATATAGTGTTAGACTTTTTTGTGTATTTTTGGTGCAAATTGTCTTGCTGTTAATCCATAATGGCGTCATTAACTGATGCAGATTTAGTAGAAATTTATTTGAAAGTTGGAAAAAAGAATTCCTGTGAATGGCTCTTAGATAATGCCAAAATCATGCAAATACCTGTTGCATCAGAAAGAGGTTTTACAAACCTTTGCGAAAAAAATGTTAGTAAATACAGAAGTTTAAAGAAGTCTGTAAGTAAGAAAGATGGTCCTTTAAAACCTGAAGAATTCATGTCTGATAAATTGAGCAACCAAGAGCATCACAAACGCCAACTTTTCATAAAAAAGATGAAACTTCTGAAAATGTGCACTTTTTAAAAGAACAGACTGAAACATATAACAATGTAGCAGCATCACTTGCAAGCGAATTAAATACGAGTCAACAACATAGTAATATTGAATTACAATTGAAGTGTAAAAAGAAATTACACCGCGGAAGAGGTATGCAGCAATTAAAATTCGACTTCAAGGTGAGAGAAAAGATTAAGTGTAAAAAATATTGAATTGAAAAGAGTATAGTTCTTGAGCTGGCTGTAGAACCCCCTCCACCCCTACAGGGGGAATTTTGTAGGGTATGATTTTATGAAGCTTCAAAATGAGACATGTGTGCCATCTGAGCATTGGGGCTTTAGTGAGTTTTGGGGGGAAACGTTGCGTTTTTAGACGAAAATCGCCGAAATCTGGAATTATTTTTTAGAAAAAGTATGGAATATAGTAGAACCAATTTGAATTAATGGAATCTTTCTCGGAACGCATCTCTACGTGTCCCACCATATAATTTATGGATCTGATACTTAAATATTGAGATTTTGGGTAAAAATGTTAAAAAATTGAATAAAATCGCTGATTTCTGTAATACATTGGGGGTATTTAACTAAAAATTAGAAATATATCTAATACAATAGAAAAAATAAATATTGTAACCTTTTTTGGCAGGGTAAGGTCCAGTGATTAAGTAGAAAGAAGTCCCAAACCGCATGATGTTTGAAAATGCCTTAATTTTGGGGCGAAAAATTTGTATTTTTTGTCAAAAATCGCCGGAATTTGGAACTATTTTTTAAAATTATTTTGTTTATAAACTTATCAAATTGAAGCAATAGAAAGTTGCACAGTATACATATTCAAGTTTTGCCTGGCATCATATATAACATACGTGCTCAAATATTGGCATTCTAAGGCAAAATGTTGGAAAAAATTACAAAAATCACTGATTTCTGTAATCCATTGGGGTATTGGGTTAAAATTTACAAAAAATATTTAATACGACAGAATAAAGACATATTGTAACATTTTTGATAGACAAAGGTCCAATAATTAAGCAGAAATAAGTCCTGAACCATATGATGCTTAAAGTATTGCCTTAATTTTCAGGCGAAAAATGCGTATTTCCGTCAAAAATCGACGGAATCTGGAATTATCTTTTGAAAATAGTTTGAACATAAACATCAATTTGAAGCAATAAAATGTTGCAAACTATACACTTCCAAGTCATTTATTGTATCAGATATAACATATATGCTCAAGTATTTATATTTTAGGGCAAAATGTTGAAAAAATTACTAAAATCGCTGCTGTAATGCATTGAGGTATTGGGAAAACATTAAAAGTGCATAGGAAGAACGGAAAAAATATTATAACATTTCTGCAGTCCAATGTGCAATATTATACCAGAAAACTGTCTTTCTTCTATGGAACATTCCTACTCTGACCTGGCGATATTGCCATTGACCCATCATATGTTTCCAAGGAGTGCATGGCACGCTGACATTTGATTTGCTTTTATAAGCAAACAAACCTGCTCTTATGGGAATTTGTTAAAAAATGACATGACAGAACCTCCCGAACAAATACAACACATCATGTACTAGTTCTTGAGCTGGCTGTAGACACTCCTCTCCCATGGGGGATTTTGTAGGATATGATTTTCTGAAAGTACATACAATAAGTTTCAAAATGAGACAGGTGTGCCATCAATTCTGAGCGTTTCAGTTAGTAAAGTGCATGTAAACTATGTTACCTTGCATTACAATTAAAATTTCAATGTACATCAAAAACGTTGAATATAAATTAAATCAAAACCATGTAAAAAACATAATACATGTACTTTTATTAATATAAGTTGAGAAGCGCTTCAAACTTAATGAAACTATTCTGTAATTTACGTTACACCACATTCATTACTAATAAAACTTATTTTTAGTGCAAATAGGTGGCTGTAAAAACTGGTGTTCGTCTGTAAGTAAAGGCTTCTATATATCAAAATATTAATTAGACTTTGTATAATATGCATATGTATACTAGCCGAAATTTAGGTGTAACACGATAAAAAGAATCAAACATGGCGTTCAAGATGGTCCCGTTGTGTCACAATATCTGTAGGTCGGCCAAGCAGCCGTCGGCCGAGGGTCGCTCAACGCTATTTCTCTATAACTATACTGTATATAGCTCTAGGTGCCATGTTCGAACCGAACTCAGGTAGCCCTCCCCCTGATATGGTCTAGCGACCGAGTGCCACGCGTAGCGGGGACCTTTGCCGAGGTTGGCCACCGTTCCCGTTGTGTCACAAAACCTGTGGGTTGGCCCAGCAGGCGTCGGCTGCCGGTCGCTCAAAGCTATTTACTAAATAGCTCTAGGTGGCATGTTAGAGACACGAACTCAGGTAGCCTTCCCTCTGATATGACCTACGGACCGAGTGCCACGCGTAGCGAGGACCGTTGCCGACGGCTGACCACGGGTCCCGTTATGTCACAAAATATGTGGGTCGGCCGAGCGGCTTTCGAGCGGCTTTCGGCCGAAGATCGTTCAACGCTATTTCCATCTATAGAACTGTATATAGCTCTATGTGCCATGATCGAGACTCGAACTCGGGTAGCCCTCACCCTGATAAGGCCTAGGGACCGAGAACCACGCATAGCTGGGACCTTTGCCGACGGCTGGCCACTGGTCCCGTTGTGTCACAAAATATGTGGATCGGTCCAGCGGCCATCGGCCGAGGGGTCACTCAGCGCTGTTTCCCTCTATACATATATAACTATACTGTATAAAGCTCTAGGTGAGTTACGAGGTTCGAGACCCAAATTCGGGTATCCTCCCCCTGATACAGCCTACCGATTGAATGTCACGCGTTGCCGGAATCTTTGCCGACTGCTGCCCACTAGTCCTGTTGTGTCACCCAATATGTAAGTCGGCACAGCGGCCGTCGGCCGAAGGTCGTTCAACGCTATATCCTTCTATATAACTGTATATAGCTCTATGTGCCATGTTCGAGACTCGAACTCGGGTAGCCTTTCCCCTAATATGGACTAACGACCGAGTGCCACATGTACTGGGGACCTTTGCCGACGGCTGGCCACCGGTCCCGTTGTGTCGCAAAATATGTGGGTCGGCCCAGTGGCCGTACGCAGAGGGTCGCTCAACGCTATATCTCTATGTATACGTATACTGTATATAGCTCTACGTACCATGTATAACGTATACTGTATATAGCTCTACGTACCATGTGTCGAAATGCCGGTAACGTGGTAAAGTCCAAGTCGCCAATTGGTTCCAGATTGCTCTACACATAATGGGCTTTCAGAAAAATAGGGTGTACAAAATTCCCCCTGGGGTGAGGGTTACTCCTACTAGCTTACAGTCTATGTTTCTGTTGTACCGGTACTATATATTTGTTCTAGATTTTAACCCAATACCCCAATGGATTGCAGAAATAAGTGATTTTAGTCCTTTTTTCAACATATTTCAGCAGATATGTTATATATGATGCAAGGAAACACTTGAATATGTATGTTGTGCAACATTATATTACTTCAATTTGATAAGTTCATGTTAAAACTATTTTCAAAAATAGTTCCAGATTCCGGCGATTTTTGACAAAAATACACATTTTTCGCCCCAAAATTTAGGCATTTCCAAACATCATGCGGTTTTGAAACTTTTTTCTGTTTAATCACTGGACCTTACCCTGCCCAAAAAGGTTACAATATTTCTTTTTTCTATTGTATTAGATATATTTCTAATTTTTAGTTAAATACCCCCAATGTATTACAGAAATCGGCGATTTTATTATTTTTTTTCATTTTTTTACCCAAAATCTCAATATTTAAGTATCGGATCCATAAATTATATGGTGGGACACGTAGAGGTGCATTCCTAGAAAGATTCCATCAATTCAAATTGGTTCTAATATATTCCATTCTTTTTCTAAAAGATAATTCCAGAATGCGGCGATTTTCGTCTAAAAACGAAGTGTTTTCCCCCAAAACTCACTAAAGCCCCAACGCTCACATGTCTCATTTTGAAACTTACTGTATGTTCTTTCAGAAAATCATACCCTACAAAATTCCCCCTGGTGGGGAGGGTTTCTCCTACTAGCTCACAGCCTATAAGATCAAAAGTGACATACTATTGTGCAGCAGAGAGAAAAGAGAACGACAGAATACAAAAGTTTCAAAACATTATAAATACCCTTGGAAATGGAAAATATGCAATCGTTACCGAAAGTGAACATCACAAAGAAGCAGCAAATGACTTCAGGGAAGAAAATGATTGGCTGAGAGATATCATACAAGCATATGAAAATGAAAAAGTCCGTGTGTATGACTCTGACAGAAATATGTATACACCTGAACTTCAAATGGGTTGCTGGCAAATCATGTTGCAACTAAGCATATTGGTCCTGTTATTAATACCATTCTATCTTTGGTGAACAAACATGCAAGTAAATTACCAAGTGTATCTACAACAATATATAATATGAATATCCAAAGGCTAGTCACAAAAACAATTATCAGAAATGCTGATAAAAAACCATTTTTTTGACATATTTCTGTGTTGTTTTTGTCAATTCTTACACATAGCTATCTTGCCAACTCCCCATCCCACTCCCCACAGTCGAAATATTTTTATTTTTATTTTGTTTTACCATATTTCTATGTTGTTTTAGTAAATTCTTACATAGCTTCTTACACATATATGTTGGTAATTTCTTACACATAGCTTCTTACACATATATGTTGCCCCCTCCACCACCTCCCACACACTACCCCCCCCCCCCCCCCCCACTCCCCCAACTCGAAACCTTTTTTTTTTTTTAATTTTTTTTTGACATGTTTCTGTATTGCTTTTGTCAATTCTTACACATGTTGACCCCTCACTCCCCGCCCCGCCTCCCCTCCCCCGCCACTCCCATCCCAACCCCCCGCCCCACCACACACTTAAAACTATATATATTTTTTTTATTATTATTTTTTACATATTTCTGTGTTTTTTGGTCAATTCTTACACATAGCTTCTTACACATATGTTGCTCCCCCCACCCCCTGCTTCTCCCCTCCCCCACCCCCCCCTCCCACACACACTCTAAACTCTTTTTTCTTTTTACATATTTCTGTGTTGTTTTGGTCAATTCTGACACATACCTATGTTGCCCCCCATCCCCTCCACGCCCTCACCCCCCCCCCCCCCCCCCCCCCCCACTCCCCGTGCTCGAAACTGGAATATTTTTTTTTAATGTTTATTGATTTTTACATATATCTGTGTTGTTTTGGTAATTTCTTACACATAGCTTCTTACACATATATGTTGCCCCCTCCCACACACTACCCCCCCCCCCCCCCCCCCACACACACCCCACACCCAGTCGAAATATTTTTATTTTTGTTTTGTTTTACCATATTTCTATGTTGTTTTGTTCAATTGTTACATAGCTTCTTAGACATATATGTTGCCCTCCCCACCCCACGCCTCTCCCCCATCCCCACTCAAAACTTGATTTTGAATTATTTTTTTATTATTTACTTTTGTGTTGTTTTGGTGAATTCTTACATAGCTTCTTACACATATTTGTTGCCCTCTCCACCCCCACTCCCCCCACCACACACCCCCGCCCCACTTTTTTTTTTTTACATATTTCTGTGTAGTTTTGGTCAGTTCTTACACATAGTTATGTTGTGCCCCCAACCCCACCCCACATTGTTGTAGCCTTGTTTTCTGATGGTATATACTAGCTATATAATTTATTATTCACTGAAAAATCGAATAGTCGAGCTGCGCTGTTGTTGTTAGGTTCATTGCCATTTCAGTGTTTCTTATGGGTTGTCCGTTGTCCGTCCATCCGTCCGTCCTTTTGTTATTAACATTTGACCCGTTAAGATGATAGGACCTTCATTTTTCATCCGATCTTTACCAAACTTTAACAGATTGTTAATATCTATAAAAGCTCGAGCAAATTTGAAAACCAGCCAGCTATGGCCCTTGATTTAGTTAAAAAGATATATTTTGCTTCGTTAAGACGATAGGGCCTTCATTTTTCATCCGATCTTTACCAAACTTTAACAGATTGTTAATATCTATAAAAGCTCGAGCAAATTTGAAAACCAGCCAGCTATGGCCCTTGATTTAGTTAAAAAGATATATTTTGCTTCGTTAAGACGATAGGGCCTTCAATTTTAATCCGATCTTTACCAAACTTTACCAGATTGTTAATGTGAATGAAAGCTCGGATAATTGCGAAAAACAGATGGACCAGTAACGGCGGAGTTATGGCCCTTGATTTAGTTAAAAATGCTATATTTTGCCTCGCTAAGACGATAGGGCCTTCATTTTTCATCCGATCTTTATCAATCTTTACCAGATTGTTAACAGCAATGAAAGCTCGGACAGGTTCGAAAACCAGCTATGACCAGGAACACCAGAGTTATGTGCCCTTGAATTATTGAAAAATGCTATTTTCAGCCTTGTGAATCTAGCGCTCGATCTTTCCCAAACTTGACCAGATTGTTGATATCAATGAAAGCTCGGACAAGTTTGAAAACCAGCCAGATCGAAACCAGTAACACCGGAGTTGTGCCCTTTTTGTGTCGTCTTTTCGAAGAAAAGTGCGATACATAGGAATCACTTTGTCGTCCGTCAGTCAGTCCGTCCGTCGGTCCGTCACGAAAACATAACGTTAGCTATAACTTTCTCATTTCTTGATACATATTATTTCTTCATCAAACTTTCAGTATATACTCGTCATGACACCACGACATGACCATACTAAAATATAAAGGTCAAGGTCACATTGAAGGTCATCATATGGGTTAAATACTCATTTGTTTTCTTCACGAAAACTTAACGTTGCCTATAACTTTCTCATTTCTTGATATTTCTTTATCAGACTTTCCATATATACTCACCATTACAACATCGACATGACCATACTAATATTTAAAGGTCAAGGTCACACTTAAGGTCATTATATGGGTTAAATACTCATTTTCTTCACAAAAACTTAACGTTGGTTATAACTTTCTCGTGCCGTGGTGCGGTGTCCGTCCGTCTGTCCGTAAACTTTTTTTGTAGCGACTACACCTCTGAAACTACTAGATGGATTTTCATGAAACTTTACAGATTTGTTGCCCATGATGTCTAGTCTAGCAATAATGCACGTAGATGTAAAATTGAAGATGGCCACCACAGCTAAAAACAGATTTTTAAAAAACAAGTTTGTAGCGACTACTTCTTGAAAGTGATATTGATATGGGAGTTTTTATAAAATGATCAGCATGATATGATGTTGGTCCTTGTCAAAAATGATGTCTAATAACAAAATTTCAGGTCGTCCGGAAATTCAAGATGGACGCCACGGCTAAAAATACATTTTTAAAAAACAATTTTTAGCGACTGCTTTTTGAAATCTATAAATGGTATTGATATGGGACTTTTTCTAAAAGGATCAGCATGACATGATGTTGATCCTTCTTGAAAAATGTTTTGATTCAACATTAAACATGGCTGCCAGCGGCCATCTTTGTTTACATAGAGTTATATAGTAAAAACTTGTAGCGACCACTCCTCTGAAACTACTTTACGGATTTTCATGAAATTTCATAGAAATGTCGCTCATAATGTCTAGTTGATCCTAGCAAATTTTTAGACCAACCGGAAATTCAAGATGACCGCCACGGCTGAAAATATATTTTTAAAAAAAATATATGTGTAGCTAATAATTTTTAAAAACTATAAGTGATATTGATATGGGACTTTTTCTAAAATGATCAGCATGACATGATGTTGGTCCTTATCGAAACTCGTTTTGATTCGACGTTAAACATGGCTGCCAGCGGCCATCTTTGTTTACATAGAGTTTTATAGTAAAAATTTGTAGGACCACTCCTCCGAAACTACATCGACTGACTTTCATAAAACTTCACAGGAATGTTGCTCTTGGTGTCTTATTGATCCTAGCAAAAGATCAGGTCGGCCGAAAGTTCAAGATGGCCGCCACTGCTAAAAATAGATTTTTCAAAAAGTTTGTAACGACTACTTCTTGAAAACTTTAAGTGATATTGATTTGGGACTTTTTCTAAAATGATCAGCATGACATGTTGATCCTAGCAAAATCTCAGATCGGCCGGAAATTCAAGATGGCCGCCACGGCTAAAAACAGATTTTTAAAAACATTTTGTAGCGACTACTTCTTCAAAACTGTAGGTGATATTGATATGGGACTTTTTCTGAAATGATCAGCATGACATGACGCTGGTCCTTGTCGAAAATTGATTCGACTTTAAACATGGCCGCCAGAGGCCATCTTTGTTTACATAGAGGTATGTAGTAAAAAGATGTAGCGACTACTCCTTTAAAAGTACTCGACTGATTTTCATGAAACTTCACAGGAATGTTGCTCTTGATGTCTAACTGATCCTAGCAAAACTTCAGGTTGGCCAGAAGTTCAAGACTTTTTATAAAATGATCAGCATGACATGATGTTGGTTCTTGTCGAAAATCATTTTGATTCAACTTTAAACATGACTGCAAGTGGCCATCTTTGTTTAAATAAGAGTTATAGTAAAAACTTGTAGCGACTACTTCTCTGAAACTAATTGACGGATTTTCATGGAATTTAACAGGAATGTTGCTCATGATGTCTAGTTGATCCTAGCAAAATTTCAGACCAGCCAGAAATTCAAAATGGCTGCCACCGCTAAAAATAGATTTTAAAAAATAAGATTGTAGCAACTTCTTGACTATAAGCAATATCGATATGGGAATTTTTCTAAAATGATCAGCATGACACGATTGTTAAAAATCATTTTTATTTGACATTAAACATGGCTGCCAGCAGCCATCTTTGTTTACCTAGAGTTGTATAGTATAAACTTGTAGCTGAACTACTTGACAGATTTTCATTTAACAACACAGAAATGTTGCTCTTGATGTCTAGTTGGTCCTTGCAAAATGCCAGGTCTGCCGGAAAAATCAGGTTGCCATAAAATTCAAAATGGCCATCATGGCTGAAAATAGATTTTAAATGTGCATATACAGTTGTGTGGGGACTACTTCTCTAAAACCATAAATAGTGTCGGTTTGGTAACTTTACCAAAATGACTTTCATAAAACTTTACAGGAATGTTGGTCTTGATGTTCACTTAGTCCCAAGTAAAAAGCAGGTTGGCCGGAAATTCAAGATGGCTGCCACAGCTTAAATACAAGTTTGTGGCAACTACTTCCCTAAACAAAACTATAAGTGGTATTGATTTGGAACCTTTACTAAAATGACTGGCATGACATGCAGTTGGTCCTAAGCAGAATTCATTTTGATTCTATGTCAAACATAGCTGCCAGTGGCCATCTTTGTTTTTCATAGAGTGATATAGGAAAAACTTGTGGCGACTACTTTTCTGAAAGTGTTGGTCTTATTTTCATAAAACTTCACAGGTTCCCATGGCTGATCTGTCTATCAAAATCTATCAGTAGAGCTTCAAGGTCATTGACCTCTTGTTTAAAAAAATAAGAGAAACTTTTTTTCACCAAATTAACTAACATCACTATTGGTTAGAGTCCAAGCCCAGGTTCTGACATTCTCATTTAAAAACCGTTTTTACACTGCAAATTACTTACGAGATGTCACTTATTGTCAGATGTTTAGAACTGAAGATTGGAAACAGAAACAAGAGGTCAATGACCTTGAAGCTCTACTGATAGGTTTTTGATAGCTAGATCAGCATTCCTGTGAAGTTTTATGAAAATCCGTCAAGTAGTTTCAGAGGAGTAGTCGCTACAAGTTTTCATTATAACTCTATGTAAACAAAGATGGCTGCTGGCGGCCATGTTTGTCAAAATCAAAATAATTTTTGACAAGGATCAACATCATGTCATACTGACCATTTTAGAAAAAGTCCCATATCAATATCACTTAGAGCATTTTGAAAATCTATTTTTAGCCATGGTGGCCATCTTGAATTTCCGGCTGACCTGAAATTTTGCTAGGATCAATTAGACATCAAGAGCAACATTCCTGTGAAGTTTCATGTAAATCTGTCGAGTAGTTACAGACGAGTAGTCGCTACAAGTTTTTACTAGATAACTCTTATGTAAACAAAGATGGCCGCTGACAGCCATGTTTAACATTGAATCAAAACGTTGTTCGACAAGGACCAACATCATGTCATGCTGATCATTTTGGAAAAAGTCCCATATCAATATCACTTATAGTTTTCAAGATGTAGTCGCTACAAACTTGTTTTTTGAAAATCTATTTTTAGCCTAGGTGGCCATCTTGAATTTTCCTGAAATTTTGCTAGGATGAATAAGACATCAAGAGCAACATTCCTGTGAAGTTTCATGAAAATCCGTCAAATGGTTTCAGATGAGTAATCGCTACAAATTTTCATTATATAACTCTTTGTAAACAAAGATGGCCGCTGGCAGCCATGTTTAACGTCGCATCAAAATAATTTTCTACAAGGATAAACATCATTCCATACTGATCATTTTATAAAAAGTCCCATATCAATATCACTTATAGTTTTCAAGAAGTACTCGCTACAAACTTGTTTTTTGAAAATCTATTTTTAGCTGTGGTGGCCATCTTGAATTTGTGACCAATCTGAAATGTTGCTTGGATCAGTTAGACATCAAGAGCAACATTCCCGTGAAGTTTCATGGAAATCCGTTGAGTAGTTTCAGGAGTAGTCGCTACAAGTTTTCATTATATAACTCTATGTAAACAAAGATGGCCGCTGGCAGCCATGTTAAACGTCGAATCAAAACGATTTTCGACAAGGACCAACATCATGTGATGCTGATCATTTTAGAAAAAGTCCCATATCAATATCACTAAGGAGTTATCTAGAAGTAGTCGCTACAAACGTTTTAAAAAATCTATTTTTAGATTTCGCGGCCATCAAGGATTTCACATCAACATGAATTTTTGCTAGGATCAACTAGACTTCATGGGCAACATTTCTGTAAAGTTTCATGAAAATCCATTCGGTAGTTTCAGAGGAGTAGTCGCTACAAAAAAAGTTTATGGACAGACAGACGGACGCCGCACCACGGCATAAGCTCTGCTGATCTCTGATCAGTAGAGCTAAAAACAACCAAAAAGGAAATAAGCGGTACAAAAACAAAAGGGGGTTCTCCGAAAATTGTGTTCACTTCCTTATATGGCGTTATGCCGCATAATAAACTATTAAAAAAATAACACTGTAATGACTTCATATTTTTATCACTCTTCAGTGGACCACTTAAAATATACCGTGTTTATATATTTTAACCAAAGAGAAGCAACTCGTACAACCTGTGTATGTTTGATTTACACAGAGTTACCCATCGTTAGTGTAAATTGTCGTCGTTGAACATTTTACATTGACATTACCAGGCGCATTTTTGTTATAGCGATCGAGGTGACTGATGGAACAAAGCAAATAAACCATTTTTACAATGAAATTGTTGAATAGACTTGCAAACAAGTTTCTAATTCATAAAAGTTAACTGTATCTAGTTGAATCTATCACTCGATAAAATACATGACGGAAACTGGGCTTGTAAACAAAATGATTTCTCAGTTTTAGTCTATTTATAAAAAGGTCACGTGCCACTTTGATAATGAATAGGTGTCATCTTCTCACATGGACATGTATTCAACCTCTAAAATTGCATACGTGTGGCTATACATATACTAAACTTGTTTCAGTATCAGGTATTGTTGACCCTGACCCCAAAATATAAAGGGATCACCCTATCTCACCATGGAAATCTACCTGTAAAGTTTCACTTGTGGCTACAAAATATGTGTGTCATCCCATTATCCAGAACAATCAACCTGTAAAGTTTCAGAGATTTGGCTGTGAGTCTTGAAGAGCTATAAAGCTTCAGTAGAGCTCACAAGAAACCCACACTTTACTGGATTCGTCGAGTTAGGTCGTATCGATTGTCCAGCGGATCTACACGGAGTGTTTGGACTCGGCGAAAGTACGCCATTGTCAAACACCGCCTTCCGAGTAGAATCCAATTAACCACGAGTGCACACCTGTGGTGATTTATTATTGGGGGGAAATCTGAATTCTACGACAACTATTCAATTTGTCCGACAGCGCGGTTGAAAAAGCCAATCGCCAGAAAAAGTACAAACAACGAGACGCCGAGCGCATCTTTTCTGCGCATGTCTGATAAATAGAATGAATAAATTTCAAAACAAATACGCATTTCAAACTTTTAATCCATTTAATCACAATTTTTGTTCGTCACAATTATTCAACCGACATAAATACCCATAATCTTTGGCCATGTATGTACCTTTTAACAATGGCTTTATGACCTGGAATTCTTCACAATTTTTTTCTGATTATTTCGGACTAAAGAACCCGTCAAAAATTAATAAATAGCAGAAAAATTTGTTACAAAAGAGGATTAATTAAAAATATAATTATTAGGCCACAAAAAATTAATTACCTGGTTCTCAGGCCACTTTCTGAGAAGAGATGTGGGCGGGCGCATTTTTTTTTACAATAATTTTTACAGTGGTCAACAGACACGCAGGCGATTTTTTTTTATCCAAACTTTTAATTCCAATACATGTATTGATGCAAAATATCTCGAAATACATGTGCAATAACCAGTTGGATCAGCTCATCTCTTTTGTCGATCATTACCTTATCATTTCTTCCCGACTTTATATGCTTCTTTCAATCACATTAAGTCCGTATATTTGTATTAGATTCAATCGACTCGATGACACCGCCATTATTGCATGTTGTTGTGAGACTGTCGATTAGACGCTTGAATAAATCGCCTGTTCTGTAGCACCTAATAGTTCCAAGAGTCTCACTCCTAGATTGGTACCCGTACGACTGCAACTCACAAGCTAGCGAGCAGATAGTCGGCCACGCACCAGTCTACCCACAAGGGGATTCCCCTGAGGTAGTTGCATGTAAAAACCGGAACAAACTTGGATGCGGAACTTTTTTTTCGAAATTTCGGTAGCGCATTTCCAATTTTTATTTTATTACTTTTGAGATAAAATCGGCAATGCGGCACCAAAAAGACATGCGGGCGGGCCGGAGAACCAGGTAATTAATTTTTTATGGCCTTACTAATTGAATTTTATGTTCACACGCCGCGAAGCCGGTAATAGGAACCGCCACATAACTCAAGGCACGAAAATTCCACTTGTCCGCTCACCAGGACAAGTGCTCATTGATGCAGGACGAGTTGAAATTCAGATAAACTTGGACAATTTATCAATTTAGCCATTCAATCAACTTGTAAATTCCTCACTCGGCGTGAAAGGCTAAAGTGTGGGTTTCACGTGAGCTGTACTGTATAACGCCGACGAGGTTGTGTCTACAATTGAATTGGGTTTTACAGTACATCAACCATATAAGGTTATACGGCACCCAACAGGAATGAACAGGCCAGGCTCATTCTCCATTTACATCAAGGCATTTTACTGAGAGGAAATCATCTTCTTTTTTTAGTGACAGTGACCTTGACCCCAAATGTAATCCCAAGCTTCCTTTTCATATAAGCTACCCTACCCATAAAGTTTCATCCCAATATCTCATTCCTAACTGAAGTTATTGACAAAGACTGACAGACGGAGGACGGAGGACTAACAACGGAGTGAGTGGAACATAAAAGCAAAACAAACTACGAATGTTTTTGTCGTTTGCTATAATAGCAGTCGTATAATTATACTTGGGATAATAATTTGGAAAATAACATGAATTAAACTGCGATATTGTTTCATACACAAATGTTCTCTGCTGCCTTCATGTACATGGGAGTTAAAAATGTGAAATGATGTATGATAATGATGTATAAAAATAAATTGTGAAAGTCCAAAATCCAAACCTATCTAATCAATAGCATTAGTCTGAATGCTTCATCAGTGTTGATGCAGCGTGTACTACAACATAATGATCATGCAGAATGAATTGCAAGGATTGCAACATAATGTCAAAATGGACGTTATGAAAAATGGAATACAAGATGATGCCAACATGTTAATGCAGAATGGATGACCAACATTGGTGTTCATGAAGAATGTATTACAACATACTGTATATATGCATCCTTTGATGCCGAATGGATTATAACAAATAGTAACATTCAACATCACTCAGTGCTGATGATGAATGTATAACAGTCAACATACATCCAACATTGATGCTGATACAAAATGTTGATGCAGAATGGATAGCATGTTGACGTATAATGCCAACATATATTCAACATCACACTCAACATCAGTGTTGATGCTGTCAGAATGCCTTACAACATAAACAGTCCATAACAAATTACAACATAAATGAAGACAAGATGGCCGATGAAACACCTTAAAACAGAAATAAATAGACAACATACAGTAGACACCCGACTACAACACCAACATGCTCTACAACCTACAGCATGGAATAATAACCACCCTACACATACAGTCCAGTCTCACATATAAAATAAAGCTTTACTGATCTGTAATTAATATACATATGGGTTTTTCTTAATAAAACTAGTAATGTTCTATATTTATATATACACTAAAACTGTTGATAAAACAAAAGATAAAACAAGCAAATAGAAGGTTATTAAATTTAAATTATATATTAAAATCTAAATAATACACATCTACAGGTTGCTTGAACGCATCTATTATTACAGCAGTTTGTAATTTAACTGCTTTTATGTGTTTACTCCACTGTATAATAATATACTCAGTTGCAAAAGAAAGTGGACACTGAGTTTTGTTTAGATTTAATTGTAACAAGTTTTTTTAGAATTAAATTGACAAATTCCAAAATGAATATGCCATGTTTGGTACCAAAGTTTTTATCATTCCATTGCCAATATCATTTTATTTGTTTTTCAATAGGTCGAATCATTAAGTGACTGTCGCTTGATAAAGAGGATAGGGTGAAAAGTAAAATTTTCAAAGTGTTAGTTTCTTTTGCAACTGAGTCTAGTTAGTCTAAAAGTAGTTAATTTACATCAACAAAATTTCACCCACTATTTATACAATATTGTTGGTCTTAAAGAAGCTACACGGCAATCTTGATTGGTTTTAAAACACAGCACAGCGAACCGTTAGTAGTTCTACACGACTTGTACATAACTGAATGTTACCAAGCAAATAGCTGTTGTATCACAGATTCAAAATGAACATGGATCGGGACAATTTTACCCCTTTGCTTGGACAATCAGCGGTCATGTTTTTGTCTGGGAACCACACACGGTTGCCATGTATTCCTTGAAAGGTTGAACGTAACATTGTAATAAAAGTATCAAATAGCACAAAAATAAAATGTATGGACAAAGGGATACCATCTTTTTCTTAATTTTTCATACAGGTATATATTTTTTCTACTGGGCAGTTGATCGGATTGATATGTACGTCTTATGACCCATTCTGATATCTTATTTACTTTTTAAGCCAGTCAGAAACAAATTTAATTGTCATGCTAACACAAACCTTTAAATTGGCTTTATATGTAACAGAACCTGTTGTTTGGGGCGCTTGTTTCAGCCATTTTTTTTTTACTTTAAGATAAAATTAAGCTTGTATATCAGTGAAACAGACATTTTTAGTGGTAAATAAAAATACCTCACTTTTCAAAATCGATAGAGAACTAGAAATTTCACGTCCGAAGTAAATTAAGACACCCTGAAAAGTTTATAGCAAAACATCCCACCAACTAGGAATTTACATAGGAAAAGCCCCATCAAAAAATCATTTTGGCTATAAAATATTTATTTCTCAACCGATTTTCAAAGGTAAAGTAGTTTTATTTACCACTAAAAATACAAGTTCTAATGATATATAACTGATGTACGTATTATTTAAATTGCTCAAGCACCCTAAACAATACTCCTTGATTTTTCAGCTCATTTGAGGACCACGATGGAAATAAGGGAAAATCATTTCCCCCCTTTTTTGTGTTATCCTTGGCTTTGATGTGTAAAGCATGGTTTATATCTTATGCATGCATTCTATATTTCATGCATTTAGTAGATTTTTTAACCATGTATGTACATCTGTATTTATGTCAAAATAAATCTAACCTCATTTTAGGCTATGTATGACGATCGATTATTAGTGGTGGAGAGGAGACCACTCTCTTATTCCTGGGTAGAACCAGTACTGTGTATCTCCCGCTGTTAGTAAGATTCGACACATTCTCAGTTAAATGTCGAGCTCCAAGTGGAATTTGAACCCGCAGTGGTCTCTAGAAAGTTTTTAAAATCGGTATTTACCCTCTTGACCACAGATGCGCGAGAAGCTAGTCCATATTCAATAAAAGCCAAGTATTTATACACAGAGTACAAGTTTAATATTGTTGGCAATGGGGTAAAATCTGATTTTTTTTGGTGGGAATGGGAGTGATATGGTAAACGTAAATGGAATATCCCTTAGAAATGAGACGTGTAGATTGATTTACAACATTTACACAATAAAGTATACATGCATTCAATTAATATCGACTTCATTACAAGTAATAGAGTATGGTTTCATTGAGTTGGTCAATTTAACTATTTAGGTGTTTAAATTAACCATTGAGATGAAACCGAGATGAAACCATACTCTGTTTTGTAGCATGTCCACTGTTATTTTGAATTTAGCGATTTACACATGTGCTATTACAAAGAGAATTCTCAGTGACCATGCTACAACTACATAAAAACATACTGAAAAACAGTTGTTTGCCCAAGAGGCACAAACAGTTATTTGAACACACTGGCTTAATTTACTTCCTGGTCAATTTTAAACCTACTGGTTTTAAATAATGTCGACTCATGAAGACTAGAATTGTGTTCCATGAAACACTTGGGTCACCTGTCTTGTGCGCAAGAAAATCTATCTATCAAAAGAACATCTAACTATAAAGTTTGCAGACATGTTCATGAATTATGTATTATTATTGTTTTGGACATGTGTAACGACATTACTTTGGTAAAGATGATGTATGTAAAGTTTCATGAACATAGGACAGATGGATGACGGACACAGTGATACCAAAATGTCTGCCATGCTACGCAGGCAACACAATAAACAGATCAATCAAATATGAATTAGTGATCTATGGTAACAATGTATGGTAACAATGTATAAACCATCAAATATCAATTAGTCATCTATGGTAACAATGTATCAATTAGTCATCTATGGTAAGAATGTATAAACCTTGGTTTGATGAGTCACTGTCAATGCATTTGACTCAAGATCACAGATCATTATTTTGCCATTGCAGTTATGTTGAATCAGACCAGACCTATAAGACACTGAAATTTACTGGAATTTCAAGTGGGACAGTGGGAAAATTTCACAAAATGTTGCCCAACTTTAAACACTTGTATCTTGAAGAAGTTTCATTTATGCCAAAACTTTAATTCTCCTTCTAATGATCAACGGAAACTTATACTATGTCAAACCTTGATTTTTCAGAGAAAAGCCAATGAGATTGTTAACTTTAAACAGCTTTTTATTATTATCCCACTTTGATATTCATTATGAATCTTTTGAATGAATTCTCGTAAAAATCAATGAATAAATTAAGAGAGGTGATGGAAGGAAAAGTTGAGGTGCCACGTGATATTTTGACTACTTCATTGGTTCGGACAGGAAGTTTCCTATCTGTTAATTAATATGTCCCGTGTTCAGACACACCTAGCTGTAATTTGCATGTAGCAATTCAGGCTAACAAATATTTTCTCGGATTTGCGGAACTTATTGTAAATAGCAGAAACTGAGCACAACAGAAGTGATAATCAGTTTCTACTGAGGTAGATAACTATAAAAGCTTTAAAATACTGAACTTAAAATTAATTAATTTGCAGGTATTTCATATATAAAGAAATATCTTGAGCCTATCGCTAAAAAAATAATCTTTATGACGCAACCGGTTAAGTCAATAAATAAAGTTCACTCCACACATACACAACACACTCTAATAGACGTATAACTGGACATCATTGTTACTAACAGGTGTCCATTTCCTCTTTAAGGCAATCATCAACGTCGAAACCAGAGAAGAATCCATCATCGTTTTCTTTTTCAGTTTTTATTACAACTTGTGGAACAGTCCTTGATTGGGACTTCTTTGGTGATCTGGTATTTGGGTATTTGAAGGGACCAGACTTGATGTTGGGAGTCAACGTGATTTCTGGAGATGTCGATGTTTGGCTGCAGTGTTCATCATCTGCGTCGGACGAGTTTGAGGACTCCATGTGCTCTTCTTTGATTGAGATGAGATTGTCTGAGGAACACACGGACAAGTTGTCCTCGCTGTTAAGGCTGTCCACACTGTAATAGAAGCAGGCAGGATTATTTACATGCACACTTGGAAACTGGTCAAATAACAAGAAACTGAACTCAATGTTGTTTAACGGCGCAGCAACATTTTGTTTGTGCTATTTTTAGACCTTTAATGTTGTAAATCTTCCCGGCTCTCACCGCTGTGGGTTCGAATCCCACTGGGATCAAGACTTGTCAAGTGAGAGTGTCCATTCTTACAGATGGAGGGAGATATACAGTACTGGTAAAAGACATTTCAAACAAATAACAATGTAGAAACAAAATCGCCCTGTATTACTCACCTGATGAACAATAAATTGTTTTTTACATAATTTATTAGTTAAATACCCTTTCAGGACAATTGTTTTCTGGGGCAACAGCATCTTCAAAGTTTTAGAAAACTGCTTAACCCTCTTGTAACTTAGGAAATATAGATAGGTCACATTTCCAAAAAGGGACTACAATGACAAAGCAATTCAGAAAATTTCGGCATTTTAATGCCGCTAAATTTCCCAATTGAAAAGGTAGAGGTTAAAAAATCACTGGCAATGCTGGAAGCAAAAAGTCAGACCAGGGTTCATGGATACCACTTTCTGACCATGTTCCACTATGACACCATCAATCCATCGTTAAGCTTACTCTCAAAATCAAATTCCTTTCAACCTCTGATTTTTTTTCTGTAAACTTTTCGACCTTCCATTGGTGAGGAAGGCCCCAGGTGCCCCTCCAGGCACTTTTTATGCACGGACTGATAGAATCATGGTACCTGATAGAACCACCGACATTCTGCAAGCCAGCTGGATAGCTTCCTCACATAAAGCTTCCTGGTCCCACGAGGACTCAAACCCACAGCGGAGAGGGGCAAGTGATTTAAAGTCACTCTAACCACAAACAACTCGGCCATGGATGCCCCTAACATTAGTATACAAGTAAGAGGGGAGGACATACCCGTCTGTGTGCATGCTGCTGCCAGGGGGGTCCCACTGATGTAGTGACTTCCTCCACTGTCTGATCTGGGCGTCCCATGACCGGCGACTTGTCTTCAAACACTTGTTTGGGGTCCTTGGATGCACAACGCGTACTCTCTTGTTTCTGAAACAATAATCTATACATATGCAGGATTTTTTTTCAAATTGAATCTTAAAATATGGAAAATGTAGATGAGTTGTGACTAATGACAGAACAAACCAATATTGATAACAGAAGCTCTGAACAATGTTACTGATCTTCACACTTTCACGGCTCTTGGAGGTGTCAAAATAGCTAGATACAGGTTTTCTGCAATTTTTATTTTCCATCCTTAGTTGAATTTTGCACAAAAATTGCCCGGAGGGCCACCTGGGGTCTTCCTCCACCAATGAAAGTTGGAAAGTCACCATATGACCTTAGCTGTTGGTGCTATAATAGCCAATTCAATCAATCACCTTGTATTGTAAATACTTTACCTAAAGTAAGCTTCTCAGAGGAGGTCCTCCATTAAAACGATTGGAAAAAAGTATGGCAATATGTAGAAATAAAACCTGTATGAAACATGCTAAACAAATTACAAATTTATTTCAGCAATTGCTTCAACAGGATTTATGTTTCTTCTCCTGTAATTTATATTTCTAACAAAAAAATGCATGAATTGATCTGTTTATCTTTAGTATCTTACCTTTCTATCAAGGTAGAATATCTGTCATAAGCTACAGTGTTTTTGCCGTAGTCTATGTCTTTTTGTCTCCTGGTCAGTATGTGTTCATCAGTTTCTACTTCAATTAGACTGCAAAAACAGAACAAAATGGTGAACCTTTCCCATATACAAAGCTTTCAATTAGAGGACATTTCAAATTTTGATTGTGCTCTAACCCTCAAATTTCATCGATTCATGTTCACAGAGAATCCGAGAATACAGCTGAAAGTAGTATCTTACCACTGCGATAAAGTATCGATAGCACATGCTACCCCTATCCTTTGATATATATATATATGAGCATATCCAAAAATATTTATAGCATGGATGCATATACATTAGTGGATGGTTTAAAAACAAGACGTGAAGTGATGGTTAAATATAAACCTAATTCATGGATTTGCGTGTTAACAGGTAGCAGAAGCATTTTCAGTCGCAAAACGCCATGAGCAGTGGAGTTTAAGAATCAGTCACACAATGCCATAAACAACACAAAATTTTGAGGATATGCCATGTTAAGTTTACTTAGAGAAACAATCATAGGGATTGGGAAGTGCATTAATGCATTATTTTTTACATTTCTGTTTGAGACAACTAGAGTTTGTATTCAATTACTTACGGCTTCTTAGGTTTTGTTTTTCGATTCAATTTTTCTCTTAAGTCTATTGATTTGCCAGTTAACTTGTCTCTCAGATCCAACTTTCGTCTTGATCTATAAAAGATACGAAGAAAATAATTTTAAGGTTTAAAATGAATAGTGATCTCTCGTCACATACATAAATTACAGATAATATAAATATTGCTTTTATCGAAACCTTTGACAAGCAGTTCAAAATAGATTTGCTGCGTTAATTTTGGGCTAGACTGACCAAGTTTACATGCAGGGTTCTCAACGGGACTTTGTTCCAAGTATTAGTGGTGATCAGTGTTTTAGGCAGAAATTCAAGACTTGGGTTTGCAATTCTGCAAAAAGGTGTGTAAAATAATTTGCTAACACGCTAAGAGACGATTCGGACCAAGTTGGTGTCTCTGGGTCATTTTTTTTTTACAGATTAAGGTGAAAAAGGTCCATTTAGATCACCTTTCTTCAATAAATGTAATACAAAACGTATAACTGAAAGTAATGGTTTGAAAATGTTTAGCACACATTTTTTTTTACCTCACCCACTCGACCAAATATTGGCCGCGATTGTTCAAAAACGGCTGGCTGGCTAATACACTGGTGGTGATATTCTCGTGTATCTTGAGGATAGTATATCACGATAGTGAGACCTTCCGTAGACACTTGACGAAATATTTTGAAATGTTTACGTATTTGGATACCATGCTCGTTCACCAGACAGCCGAATTACACAACCTGGGATTGTACGTTCTTATTGGTTTTGCAGCGCCCTTTGGGCATGCTTCAATGGAAAAATTCTTGGACATGAAGGACATTTTTCTTACCGTTCTTGTGTCTGTATTTCTTCTTTTTCAACTTCAGCTGACCAGTCCAGCTTCTTACCCTCAGACACCCACTTGTTGCCCTCTGGTGTCCACCTAAAATAAACGATTTTAGTATTAAATATGTCTTTCTAAGTTTGAATAAGCAGGAAACTAACGGATGTATAGCCTGAACAAATTGTTCAGTCACCAGTGTCCAGGACTACTGTACGATATAAATGTAAAACTAGAAGGGTACACCAGCCGATTCCCATTTTTTTGAAGTTTGATATAAAACAGCATGTGTTGTCAGCTGACAATATTGCGACCGACAATGCAATCAAATAAATACAAGCAAGGTATTACGCAAGCGTAAAATAGTTGACAAGAGACTAGGAGTTAACATAATAATATATCAAGAAGAAGACTTTATTCATCAATCAATAGGCCAGAGGCCCGTGAGACATAGTTTACATTCATACAAGCAATTGACATAGCAAGATAACAGTGTCAGTATCAAGTCACGGGTGTTAAAACAATATTGAAAAAAATAAATGTGGGGCCATCAATAAAAATATGTTTCTTTGCCGTGCTCCGACCGACTCACCCGATTCGGCCGCGACTCAAATTTTTTTAATGACCTCGGGATTTTATTTATTCAAATGATAATTTTATTAGCCAGAGTTGTCAAGTATTTAATCTGGATTGCAAAGGTTATCAAAAAGTTGCCTTAGTACAAAAATGGCATAATATATGCGAACAATATAATAATATAAACAAAATATCTAAAAATAAAACTTTTTCCTACATTAAATACACATGAATAAAATAATTATGTGCAAGTCCTTGTGTTTAGTTTTAATAACCTATGCCCTAACATCGTACTAGGGCCTTTATAGTGTTGTAGATTGGATAAGCTTTTGATGTAAAAAAAAAAAAAAAAAAAAAAAATCCCTACCTACCCACCCTCATAATTCTGGGTAGGAGCACAGCAAACAAACAATTTTTTATTGACATGGAGACATAAACACGCCACGACCGTTTTTCTTACATTCTTCCCGATTTTTTACCTTCAGTTCTTCCTACCAAGCATTTTTAATCAATATGGGCGACCTCGCTTCTTTCTGTTCAAATAACTTGACATGCCTTACATAATGATTACAATTCACCCTTGTAACACGACGTGCTAGAAGTACACATCAGCACAGAAATACAATTGTTCACGTTAAAGGGATAAGAAAACATCAATTTAGTAAGTGAAATGGTAACCTTTCAACATTACAAAATATGTGTCTATATACCATTCGTTTTTCAGACGAGTTCTCTAGTATTTCAAGTTGTAAAGCATGCTTATCGCCACTTACCTGAGTCACAGTCTGTTAACCATAGACAAATATAAAACCCATATAAGGTCTATTACTAACAACACTTTGTAGCCAAAATTGTCAATGGCTACTATTTTTTAAACCTTACAACCTAGCAAACGAGAGCTATAAATTTGAACTTACGCTTCATCTGTCAGGGGAGGAAACTCTTCTTTCTTTAGAACAATGCCCGATTTCTTGGGGCTTGGGGAATCTCTGTGAATAGAACAGATGAAAACTACATTATCATGCACGGTCGTTGTTTAGATAAAAGAGTATAATACATTACAAGTGGACTTCTACATATATTTAACATGAACAAATCTGGAGCTTTTATTAACCCGCTAAGCACGACTATAAATAGCCTTTGCTTGCGTCCATCGTAAAGCCAGATTAGTAACTCGCAGACTGATCAGACAACTAACAAAATAAAATAAAAATTACCCATCTAAGTATCTTTTTCTTCTGTTTTCTCTAGCTTTGTTTGCTCGTTCCCGTGGATGTTCTGCTCTTAAAGGACTTCTCAGTGGACTTAGTGGGCCATCTCGACTGTACCGTGAGGTAGTTCTGAAAGCAAAGATGTTTATAGCAAGAGTGATTTTGCCAAAAGCGTGTTTGTACAATGTTTCCAGCTCAGCAACTAACTGATGTAGATCTTTTATACATTTTATAGAAATATTTCAGCCTGAATTAAAAAATTTTTTATGTCATTAGCCGAATCCTTATAAACTAAATGAAAACCCGTACATTTTCCTTTAGCCCGACTACATAAATTAAAAAAAATCACAAGCCCGAATGAGAGTTTACTAGCCCCGGGCTTCGAGCTAGTGGGTTAATTCGAAGACTGGATAATAACGTTGATATAAGTTCCCCAAAACCATAGCCTCGGTCACCCGGCACCCTTCTGATTTCTTTGTTACTATATGCTACGCAGATCAAGAACCAGGGCCTGGGGAAAATAGAATGTTTGAAATCCCGCCCAAACTTTGGGGTGATTTTGGCGACATTTTGAGAGATTCTACAAGACTTTCTAAAAAAACTTTCAAGTTTCTAAAAAAACAGTCAAGTTAATTTAATATCAATTTCTTTTTAACTAGTGCATCAACAACTGATGTTGTCAAGTTTATTTTTAAAATGAAAGAAAATAATGTCTACAGCCGCAAGGCAAAAACAAGCATGTCCTAAACTTATGTTTGTCTAAATAATTCCGTAGAATCTGAAATCGAGTGACGTCAGCACGCCATGTGATACCTAGCGCTACCTAACCCGGGAATACACAAATAACGGTAACTCTGCTTTTACATGCTTAGTCTAGATCATCTGCGACGTTTACTTGTTTTCAAGACAAAAGTTTGTATTTACAATCAAGCGTTCAAGATGATCAAGACTAGCTCGGATAAACAGTAATCATATTTGTCTCCATTTATGGATTACGATGTAGCATGCACAAATGGATTTTTTTCTTCAAACATCACTTTATGCGCGTGAAAAAAAAACGCGCGAATAAATTGGACTAATTGCTAGTGGGCATTTGAATTGGCCTAAAAGGTCCAGAACGAAGTTTATCTAAAAATGTAACCCTTTTGCATATTTGCACACCCAAATCTTCAATTTCTGTCTAATACACTATTTCCACTACATTTCCAATTCGAATATTTTCCCCTTTAAGTTTACCTCATTTGCATGACGATTTCAGTATATGTGAATAAGCCAATTAAGGTAGTGCCGTGGTCTAATGGTTAGCATCGCGGCTAAGTTACCCAGGGATCGTGCATTCAATCCCAGTCAGGACCGAATTGGGTTAATTATCGAAATATTTCATAAAAGTATTTCCTACCTTACCAGTCCTTTAGAAGAGACTTTAAACCGACGTCTGCTAGCTAAAATGCTAAGTGCAATATAGCAAGGATAAATAAACGCTTATATGTACACAAATTGGTCAATACACACATGACCTTGAATATGACATAAGCTGAGTATGGCTAAAAGTATGGCTCAATACCGAGTTATTATTTATTATTAAAGTATAGCAAAGTATAGAATGTCATGGTGTCACAGTAGTGAAAAACAAAAACAACAACATTAAAACAATAATAAACTATATAAATTTCAGTTCTAGGTAGACGCACGTTGTATATTCAGCCTATTGCGTTGCGAGCAAAGTCGAGGATCCACCCAAAGCACAGAGCATTTTTGGTTGCACCGACCAGTTTGCGATGCGATCTTCAATTTTTGAGATACATCTATTCTCTCAGACAATTATTGCAATTGTGCACAGTAATAGAAAGCAAGAAATGCATGCTATAATTACAATAAATAACATTTTGAAAATTGACAAAACAATTGTTTACCTTTCCTCGCTAAATCGCTTCGATGCTGATTTCCAATCAATACCTCTTTCTTTCTTGTTGGATTCGCCATAAGTCGATAACGATGAATATTCTGTCATTGTTTTGTTTATATGTACGTTTTAACTTTTAAAATAAGTGAGGTTTGAGAAAAAAAAATGCCTCCAAATATAAATTTCCTATCCTGACGATGTACAAAAGCTTGTGTATATTTCGCGCCAATACACACGCATGCGCACATCGTCTTTCCTAAATGTGTTCTCATGAATATTCATTAGAAATTTGTTTGAACTATATATATTTTTTCTAATTCTCTCTTTTTTTTATGCAGGGCATTTCATTTTGACATTCTTTTGCCCATAAAAGTCTACCTCTTGCAAAATTAAATACAATGTTTTGATTGTTTCTCACTTCCTGTTTCAACACGCTGAAAAGATATCAGCTGATTGGTTGACGATTTGTTGTTTTTCAAACATAGTGGCGGTGTAGGGAATCATACAGACACAATTATTTTCCAAAATAAATTTCCAAAAAACATGTAACATAAATGAAAAGGGTTAATTGAGGACTTCTGTCGGCCTTAATTTTACCCCATTTATATGTGGCATTTGTTTCAAATGGATCTGTTCTCGTGACATGTCGTGAGAGGCACGTTTGCATTCAGCAGAAGAACGGGCTTTCAGCCTTTTGTCTAACTTACTGGTGTTACTAAACTGGTGTTTGCTTTCATAGGTAACTGTTTCATTGTGGAATTGTCAATACGTTTGATGTGTTTGCATCTTATATTTTGGACTGTCAACACTGTCAGAGAGTAAACAACGGCAATGGAAAAGTCACAGCTTCAACTGTCAAGTCTGGCTTTGAGGACATTGGCAACCAGCAATACCTTGCAAAATATGTCGCCTAAAGTACAGCAGCGCAGAAGTGTTAACTCGCCGATGACCACCCTTGCTTTAAATCTGAGTGAATTAAGCACCGGAAGGTAAATATTGCAGTTTTTCTTTTCTCTGTTATAAAATGAAAATGACAACCGTAAAATATATCGTCTTTCCACGCCATGTTATGTAGTTTGGTATACGTTCACAGTACCTTGTCCAATTGATGTATTGAGGGAGTGTGTTTGAAAACCACTGACCCCACCTGGAATCGAAACTGGGACATCTGCATTGAGCGGAAAGTGTGTTCACTATCTGTTACCCGAAATGTTTGTAGATAAAACAGTGAAGCCCGCTCACTTACCCAGTATACATATTGTCCAGTGAATAACACCCATCTGATTTGGATGTACATTTAAAATGGACAATCCCTAATTGTATCGAGTCTTTCTTCCAAGCATGTTAAAGATGCTTAACCTATATCTTTTTGTCCACCAATTGATATTAACTTTACTTATTTGTAAAGAGGACTATGAAAAGGGTAAACGGCAATAATTTCACCCCATGTAATATGCGTTTTGCTCGGGAAAAACAGGATAGAAAAGATCGGATTTTTGGAATTGTATTCGTAATTGTTTCAGACAAGCCGATTACGGAGATTTTCCACTCTTATTCGTTTACAATTGGAACTGCCTCGTCGGATTGGCGACGAGTTCCGATCGATTCGTTTACTATCGGAACTGCCCCGAGTAGTTTGTTTTCGTTGCGCATGTCCAATAAAATCGTAAAAACTCGTAGTTCTCTGGCAGGAATAAACGGCTGGGCAGCATTTTATTCAAGATATTGTTTTGATCATAATTAATAATTTACAGAACTGGAATACGAACCTTGTTGCTTCTTAGAATACTCATAAAATAGCTTTGCATACATATAAATGCAGTAATATTGAGTATTTAATATTTTACATTAAAAATCGCGTAGATATAGGTAGTGCCTCTTTAAAGAAAGGGTAAGCTAGTAAGAGAAGGTAAGGTTGCCGGATTCCTATGTATCCTTTACCTGTCTATGGTGCAGCTTGAAATTTGCTGATAGGCAGTAAAGAAAAATTAAATTCTTATGCGTCGCTGTTTACATAAATTTGTATATATATAAAACACTTCATCAATTTTCATTACTCCTTGAGAGCCAGATAAGAAGCTGAAAGTCTCCACTGTTGTTTCCTGTCTTGCATCATTTATAGGTGTTTGTTTGGTGTTTTACGTCATTTTTTGCACAGTTTAGGCATATATGACAGTCAATTTTTTGGTGATGATAGACAACTCGTTAAACTTTTAATCATGATAATGAAACCTCCAATACCAAAATTAGATTGTACTATGTCCTCAGAAGGACCGAATAATTATTGCTTTTTATGTTATTATTGTAGCTGTGAACATCATAGCTTTTAATCGATGGTCTCCTATTCGACCATTTATAATCATATGTAAATGTGAACCTTATTTGATGTTGATTTAAAAAGATAAACAATATATACATCTACTGGAAATTAATGATCTTGTTTGAATATGCTTAAAAAGCCACAGTCATCACCTTATCTGGTGGTGCTGAACTCAGGTCTTAACTGATATAAGTAGATTAGATGTGTTTAATCATGTTAACTGATAATCTTGTAGATATTTCACACCTATTACTGACCAAGATCAGTTAATTAATAAGAAGGACAAACTGCAATATATCACAACACATGTTATTTAAAGGGACTCTACCACATAGGGTAATATTTATTTTCGCAGAACTCTCATTGTCCCATTCGTTTTTCTACCTAACTTGTACATTTGCAAATTATTATTTGAGTAGTTTTTTTAGCAGAAGTGAAATTGAAAACTCCAAATTGTAGCATTTTATTTAAAAATATGCAAGCAGTTTTAAGTCAAAATAATGCAGGATTAATTACACAAGGTGGCAGTTTTTATGCTTGGTTGTTGTGTGTCCCTTTAATCCAGTATTTCCTGCAAAGATGAGTTTCCTGAGACCCCACCCCTAAGTAGGTTAAGCTTTTTAAAAAAACATTACTATTTTGTGTACTGTTCTGCAAACAAGTGCACTTGTATGAGTGAAGTTATGTAAAGCTCAACCTCAATTTTTGCTCATTCTGGAGAGAATGAAACCCTAAATTCAACTAATATTAAAATAAGAACTGAAAACAGTATATTAACTCATTTTAGAATTATTCTATATTTAGATGTAATTTTTTATTTCAAGAAACACATTAATCAGTGTAGTGTAGACACAGACATATTAATAATACAGGTCAAGACTCAATTCATTTGAACCACTTTTGCTAAATTAAGGTTTTCATTGGTCAAATTTTTATCAGTGCACCTGTTTAAACCAACCAGAATGCTTTTTGCCAGTTTCTGGTATTATGACATCATGTTGTACTATGACCTTATGTTGTACAAACTAACTGCAAAAAAAAAGAGATTTAGACCATCTCTCATTGAGTAATGGTTTTCTTGAAACCAAGGATAACAAAATTCTAAATATAAATATTTTTAAAAAATAAATAAAAAATGAGTTCATAGACTGTTTGAAGAGCAACTCATTTTTTTTGTGTGTGTGTGTTTGTAATTTCACAATAATATACATTTAAATCAACCAGTTACATTAACTTGCCCTTCTATTCAGGCTTAAAGTGTAATTTTACCTACAACATGTTCACATTATGTAAAACTAAATATAGTCAAAAAATATTAAACTGCATAATTATATATATATATATATCATGTATATACAAATACATGCATATAATATACATAATGCACACAGGCATAAAATAGGCATAACAGGATGGTGCTCCTTTAACCCTTAACAACTCAGTGCTCACACTGGCCATTTTAAATTAATAGCCACACGTTTTTTAGTTAAGAAAATAATAGCCAACTTCAATGCGTAAGAAAATTTGGTCAGTCGTAAGAGCCAAATTTTCAATCAGGTTTTATTAGACTATCAGGGCCTCCTCTGGCTATATTTTTCTTTTTGTCATCACTTTCTCCAAGTGAAAGAAGTAGGAGCCTAGACTAGAATTTAAAATTTAAAAGTAGGATTCCAGGAACTCCTTACACATTGATAAAACAAAGAATGATGGATTAAATAATGAATAGAAATATACTTTATGTATCTGTTATCTATATATCGTGTTTCTTTCCACTAACATGTATTTGTAAAGGACAGTTTTTCTCATTCGATTATGTAAAAAAAAAAAAAAAAAAAAAAAAAAAAAATCCGAAATTATGTACCATCCGAAGTACTATGACACCGCACTTTTACGGTCCGAAAATTTCAAAACATTTAGTCGAAATACCATCAATTACGAACTTTTTTCATGCATTAATGTGTTTTGAATGCCAAAAATGGTCTTTCTTATCAAAGGGGAAAGAAAACACAACCCTAATAGTAGGATAATGTAGTTTTATGTCATTAATTGTCGATCTCAAAGTTGTGACAAATTGAAACTGCCGACACGAAGCCAGGCACAATATTCAAACTTCTTGTTGTTTCAATGTTTTAATTACTTTATTGCAAGTGTTTTCACAGTTCACAATACACATGGGAGTTTGCTACCTATCGGGATCATGATGGGATAGCTATTAATGCAGAGGAAAGTAGCGACTATATTCATAATAGTGCGTGCACAAATTAATTTCATCTCTTCGTAGTTTGTGTACAGAAAAACAAACAGGAAACTGTACCTACTGTTGGATGCGTAACGGATTGTCTGATTGGTCAATCGCCCGAAAGATAACAAATAACGGCATATCTGATTGGCTATTCGGTCCATTAATCACGTGATGTTTGCGTGTATCAACAATGCCGATTATCCGACAACGAAGTGCCAATTAAGGGAATTAACAACTTTTACAAGCGATAATTGATAAGCGCGTGGCGACATCACAGGGGGTGTGAACGGATTATGTAATGTATATTGCGGTCATTTATTACTTAGGGTGTCAAACAGACCATTATACGAACAATGTATAAAAAAAAAAAAAAAATAATAATAATAATAATCGCCATTTCTTGTCGACATTTCTTTAAAATAATCGACAGTATTATAAAATAATCGCAAATGGCGACCATGGCGTATGGTAGCGTGAGCACTGACAACTGCAGAATTTTTTTCATCCTTTTGGGAATGGTACTGGTACCCATTCATTTGTGGGGGGAAAATGCATTGCTTTGCCTTAATTTGAGAATTTAACTATCAAACAAAAGCAGTATTATATGCTTAAATACTTTTTGCAAACACATTACCTCCCCTAAAAGTATACATTTCCCCTTCTTCTGTTTAAAGTTTCCCTATAAATGCTTTTTTAAATTTTTTATTGGGAATTTTTTCACTCCAATTGGGGAAAAAACACGTTTTGCCACTGGGAATAGAACCGCTTTTCAGTACCAGTTATATAAGGCCATATCAAATTAATTCCCAGTTTATCATCCAAATTTTGAAAAAAATTGGGGCGTAGGGTGCAGTTTTATTTTGTATTTTTTTTTTTCCTGAGATGACATCAAACATCACAAAAATATTAATAACCAGAAGTATTATGTTTTGAACCCTCTCTTTATTACCAATTGTCACTGCTATAGCATACATTTGTATTTATAATGATATAAACTACCACGTATGTGAGTTATAAAAGTTGAAGTTCTCAATATAACTTACTTCTTATTGCTCGACGTCCGATTTGTTTACAAAATGTATTTCCGGTTCGGGCTAAATATTAACGCATTTTGCGTCACGGAAAGACGAGTCTTTCACTGTTGAATTTTTTTTCTTTTTTTTTATCGGACAAAATTAAAATTGTCGGGCCGACATAAAATATTCGGGGCGGGCGGGGATGATAAACTGGGAATTAATTTTATATGGCCTAAGGAACAGAAACAATGATCTGTCTCTGTATAACTATTATTATTTGTATTGCACACATTTATACACAAGAACTTATATCCTTCTTTTAGGCGAGAACAATGAAAAAATAAGTTTTAACAAATTGTGTCCATTCCCTAAAAATACAAAAAATAACTGGAATTCAGTAATATCACCCCATTTATTTAAAATATTATATTTTATTATACAACATGTTTTCAAATGTTCCAAATTTTAAAATAACTGACATACAATGTTTGACCTAGATAAGCCCTTACAAATCCTTTGTGTAAATCAGATGACTTAATGACTAAGGTATGCGTCTTTAGGTCAATCAATAAGGACTTTATAGTTTTGAAAGCCTTTGTTTGGTCATATTTCTTGTTCAGGTAGTAGGGCCCCAAATCTGATGCATTTAAATTGATGTAGCCAGTACTCCATGCAAAACAACTGTATCTTTTTTTATATAAATTTACAATTCATGTTTACGTCTAGATATACGACAATGCGTGGTTGGTTTGCTATTTCCTACCTTCGGTAACATCATGTTCCTATGAAAATAGGCCCTACCAAATACTTGGATATATAGCAATTCTATAACATTAATAAATTCCTTTGCTATTCGAAGATTATTTTTCTTCAGTTCTGTAATTATGTTACTGTAGACCTACCATATGCATGATATGTACCACCCACTTAATATGAAATCCTGGGTTGGGAAACAGCAAGCAAATTAATTAGTAGGGATGGTCAATGACAATCTAACCTTTAAGGTAGATTTTGAATTATTGCAGCGACTATATTTTGAAATATATTGTGGCATACATGACCAGCCTCATGGGAGCATAAAACTCCCACTCACAAGGATACACATTAAAAATGATGTTTAAAAATAACATATTCTCATGTTCTAGTCTTTTTTTAATTGATTATTTATGGGTATGCAACAAGACTTGTGTTAGTTTTTCCTTGATTTTATTGCCTGAATAAAATTATCAACTGTTGAATCTAGTATTAATTACCCTTTTTGCCCTTAGGAGTTAATTTTAAATGTAGTTAAAATAATATTTTTATTTTATATAATTTCATTATTTTAATTCATAATATTAGCTGATAGTGTTGGGAAAAGACCCTGCAGCCACTCTTGCTTCTTGTTTTTTACGAACACTGACAGGTTTGATGGTGGTTAAACTGTGTTAAGGTCAATAATCTGGTGGCCTCGGGACAGCCTCGAGTTGAAATCTCCTGTCAAAAGAGCTGCCAAAACCTATCCATCTTTATGGAGAGAAAAACAAGAAGTGCGAAAATAAAGCTATAAAGTCTTAGTTTAAACGCCGTCGCTGATCAAAGGAGAAATGCGTAAAAAAATAGTAACATAAAATGGATACAATATTTTGTTCAGAGCTGTCCATTTAAAGTAGTTTAAAATATACGTGATATATATGCCCGTTTTTAATAAAACTTTTTACTTGGTACAAAGCCTTTACAAAATACATGTAAATATGACATAGGCCTAAAAAAAAAAATTGTGTGGTTCGGGTAACATGTTCAAAATTGGTAGGTAGGGTAGGTCGGATTTTTTTATTTATTTTTTTCGAAATGGACCAAAAAAACGTCAGGGAAGATGCACTGACTTATGTACTATAATTACTGTGACTTTATATTGTTATTTTTTTTTTTTCGAAATGGACCAAAAAAACGTCAGGGTCGGCGGGCACTTCTCTCCGAAGGTAGGGTCGGGTGACCCGAACCACCCATTTTTTTTTTAGGCCATATTAATAGAAAGACAAAGAATTCAATATTAGGGATCTAAAGTTTAATAATTTTCATCTCATCTTTCTTAGTACTTTGCAAATAATGTTGATATTAAAGAAACCGGCCAGAAACCGGCCAGGTACATGTAGGTCTCATTTTCGCTTCGAAATTGTGCATTGATGCATCCAATATCTTTCTATTATGGCACTAGAGTCAACCCCCTCAAGGATGACCTTCTCTGTACCTTTAAAACTGACCCAATTAATAATTCATTTGTCTAATTAAGAGAAAGACACGTTTTATCAAAATGAGCTACAAGTGCTTTACCCTTAGCCTGCTATTAATATATTTATATAATGGACTATCCTTTCTTTTAAATTTAGACCATTCCATTTATGTTACAAAGGTGTGTTTGGGAGAAATGACTGATGAGCAGCTGGACATTGTAAACCCTGATCAACCTGCAAGTTACTCGCAGGCTGATTTGGGTTGACAATGGACGCAAAGGCTAATGTAGTTGCCCTTAGCAGGCTAAAGGGTAAACAGGGATCAAATATAATATTTTTAGTCACTGACACTGGCTAAAAAAAAGCAAGTGCCAAGATTTTGTACTTGCTATTTTAATCAAGGTTGCATTAATTAATCTTTAGAACCTTCGATTCATTTTAGCAAGATTAGCCTACATGTAAATGATGACATTTTTACACTCTGCCAGATGCAACAAGTTAATAATATACTTTTTGTACACTTATTTTACTATGGTGAAAGTTTGATTAATACTTATGTTCAGTGAATAAATGTAGACTTAAAACTTTGTGGGTTTCCTTTAATTATTTATAGCAAGTGCAAATATTTTCCACTTGCAATCTGCAAAAATATGCTTGCATTTAGCAAGTAAATAAGTGTTACATTTGAACCCTGCTTAAGTATAGTACATGTATTTCAGTAAAATATAATAGAATAAATGATGATTTTATCTTTAATTTAAAAAATATATTAAATATTTTATTTAAACAAGTTATAAGTTTATATGAAAAAATACCATCAATTGTTATAGGTCGCTAATAGAATAAATTCAGCTTGCTAATAATCCTTGACCAGCTAAGCACGACTATAATAACCCTTGACCCACTAAGCACGACTATAATAACCTTTGACCCACTAAGCACGACTATAATAACCCTTGACCCACTAAGCACGACTATAATAACCTTTGACCCACTAAGCACGACTATAATAACCTTTGACCCACTAAGCACGACTATAATAACCTTTGACCCACTAAGCACGACTATAATAACCCTTGACCCACTAAGCACGACTATAATAACCTTTGACCCACTAAGCACGACTATAATAACCTTTGACCCACTAAGCACGACTATAATAACCTTTGACCCACTAAGCACGACTATAATAACCCTTGACCCACTAAGCACGACTATAATAACCTTTGAACCACTAAGCACGACTATAATAACCTTTGACCCACTAAGCACGACTATAATAACCTTTGACCCACTAAGCACGACTATAATAACCCTTGACCCACTAAGCACGACTATAATAACCTTTGACCCACTAAGCACGACTATAATAACCTTTGACCCACTAAGCACGACTATAATAACCTTTGACCCACTAAGCACGACTATAATAACTTTTGACCCACTAAGCACGACTATAATAACCCTTGACCCACTAAGCACGACTATAATAACCTTTGAACCACTAAGCACGACTATAATAACCTTTGACCCACTAAGCACGACTATAATAACCTTTGACCCACTTAGCACGACTATAATAACCTTTGACCCACTAAGCACGACTATAATAACCTTTGACCCAATAAGCACGACTATAATAACCTTTGCGTCCATTGTAAACCCAGATCATCCTGCGAGTAACGTCCATTGTAAACCCAGATGTGAGCAGGCTGATCAGGGTGTACAATGTCCAGCTGCTGATCAGTCATTTTCCCCAAAGCACCCCCTTGTCACATAAATGGAATGGTCTTAATTCAAGGAAAGAACAGTCCATTATACAGATGTATAAGGGTTTATAGCGGGTTAAGGGTTGTACTAGAGTAACAGCAAATATGCATAAATTATGTGACTATAATTATTGTATAATTCTAAATTTTTATAGTCCCTCCGCCCGTATGCCACCAGAGAATCCCGGTACGGCTGGGTACTCACACAGCAAACAACTTACACAATTTTCTTTCAAGTTTGTATATAGAAGCTTGATAGGATATTGTTTGGTGAATAATACCTATATAAAAGTTAATAATCAAATCGAGATTTGGTATACAAGTCTAATGGGCTTATTACACTGACAACTTGTGATATACAAGGTCTTAGGAAAATGTGATCCAATGTTGGCCACACTTCCCACACTTCTGTCTATACAAAAGGTGCAGACATTAGGGTCCTAATACCATTATCCATTGTAACAGATCAGACTTCATGAATAAACATGTTTTAGAGTCTTATTTATATTACCTTTTTTTTCCCTAAAATATTCATTTTCTGTCGATCTGTCAGTGTAGAAATCAAAAGTTGAAAACTCGTAAAATATGTACAAGAAAAGAAACAAAATGTTGATTGCAGAATAAATGGAGTTTGATATTCACACTGCAGAAATGGATTCTCTCGAGGATAGATTACATTTAATTCTGTAAGTTTTGTAATTTGTTTGTTCTAAAATATTTGTGTTTATAACCACTCTTGGTATTTCAGAATTTTTTTTCAAGAAATTTTGGAAAAGATCAAAGCCTGCTGATTTTGAGAATCAGAAGATTTTACTATTTAGGGGGAATTTTTCATCAACATGTATGTTTTAGGTATAATATCGATCAGGTATTGAATTTAACATACCTGTTATTTATTTATAACTTAAAAAAATCTTTCTTATTTTAGGATTGGGGATTTCCCCCCCAGAACTGGGAAAAAAATTGAGTTTTTTGCAACTGTGCAATTGGGAAAAGGACAAATTTCAACCACACCTAAATACGTTAAAAAGGCCCTGTATATAACTATGGTGAAAGAAGTTTGTTCCTTTCTGAATTATTACTGAATGTTCTGAACTATTTCTACGTCAAGTAGTGGTGTACCGATTAATCGAGTTATTGACTCCGATTATGCTGATCAACTAATCGATCACTGGTGACTGAAAAAACAACAACTAATCGATCATCAGTAAAATGTAAAAATGCACTTTAATATTTTCACTTTAAGCCCTGAAATTTCTATAACTTTTCAATATTACATCCACTTGAAACAGACACATCTGATTGGTTAATCATTAACCCGCTAAGCTCGACTATTGTAAACCCAGATCAGCCTGCGAGTCGGTAACCCTTTGTCACATAAATGGAATGGTCTTAATTCATAGAAGGGTTAAATTGACCGATGAGCTGTTTTGATACCATATATATTTTCTGTTTTACCCCCTGTGGTGCCCCGTGGTGGTGCAGTAAAAAAGAGAACATGGTAAAATATAATTGTTTGAACCAATATGTTATTATCGGTAGGGTTGTGTTACTCTAGTAGTTGATAATGGTTGCAATAATTTGATGCTACATTTGTGTTACAGAGGAGGAACCCCGCGTCGTAAACTGTCCCTGTCCAGCCTCGACAGCCCAAACACATCCAGCAACCCAACACCAGAGAGATCCATATCCACAGAGTCCGCAGAATCAGGTTGGTTCATTATTGCAGAATAAATTTAAATTATTATCCAGGTTATCTTTTTTATTTTTTTAGCTATTTCCTTGAGCAAACATCTCTTGTAAACAAATTCATTCTGCATGCATATTTCTTATTTTCATTTAGGACTAAACTATTTTGTGTGTAAAAAAAACATTGACAAAAGCCCTTGGCTGAAATTGGGTAAATGTATCGGCAAATGGCCCTAGCCGAAATTGGGAAAATATATTGACAAAATCACAAATTAATAGTAAATTTTCAGGAAAGTAAAACAAATCTCTTTAAAGACACAACTGGTTTGACTGCAGATGTTTTCAAATGAGATTTTGTACATGGTCATTCATGAAAAACGTGCAAGTTATCTGCTGTAAATCCTCGGTGACCCACATTTAGAATTGATTTCTATTGAATACCGCATTCCATCATCAGGTTGGTTCATTATTGCAAAATTTTAAATTATTATCCATGTTATCTTTTTTAGCTATTTCCTTGAGCAAATATCTCTTGTAAACAAATTCATTATGCATGCATATTGGTTATTTTCATTAAGGACTAAACTATTTTGTGTGTAAAAAAAAAACATTGACAAAAGCACCTGGCTGAAATTGGGTAAATATCGGCAAATGGCCCAAGCCGAAATTGGGAAAATATATTGACAAAATCACAAATTAATAGTAAACTTTCAGGAAAGTAAAAGACACAACAGTTGACAGCAAATGTTTTCAAATGAGATTTTGTACATGGTCATTCATGAAAAACATGTGCAAGTTGAACAGATACCCCAATCTGCTGTAAATCCTCGATGACCCACATTTAGAATTGATTTCTATTGAATACCGCATTCCTTCACCGGGTAGTGACGTTTGAACGGAAATAACCCCATAACCCAGATCCCCAGTATCCTCCTCAGCTGTCGTGTGCCGGGCGTGCGCGCTGCTCAGTCACTCGCGACCAATACTGTGTGCTCCATACCTGTGAACAAAGGGTTTTACACACTACACAACAGCTGTTTCACATGGCCCCATTACATCCCGTGTGAGTGGTTAAAGGACCTATCTGTTGAAGAAGTTGTATGCACTTTCCACCCTCTAGCGTTAATGGTGTGAACAGCCCTAGATTGTACCCCCATGTCCTTATTGAAGTGATCTAGTTATCATAATGCAGATTCAGTAAAAATCAAAGTTGAGTATTAAACTGTTCAGTCTGGCCGTTATTCTGAATGGGGAGGTTGATTGTGATTTTGTACAATACATACCTGTTGATACAGTCAGCTGTCTGATCGTCTGGGACAGATGGAGAACGTTTTGAATAAAGGGTAACAGGTTCATCCCCTATCAGGTACAACTGTTAAAAGTTCATTCATAACTAAGTGGTGATTTTATAAATGCCCTATAGCAGTCTGTCAGATATGTTGGTAAATTTAAATTAAATATTTCTTTTATTAAATGTTTAAATTTTGTTTTCTTGGACTTCTGTTCAGAGTAGATAATAAACTCATATGTGCATGACTGTTAGTGTTAATCATTGTTGCATTCAGTGTGAGATGAGGCCAATTTTGGTTAATCAACTCTGAAATCTTGGTCTGTTTCAACTTCTCAAGCACTTTTAAATTTACCTGGTCCATATTAAGCTGCCAAACACAATTAAACTTCATGCGGATGGCAGGAGGTATATAGTACTGGTTCTACCCAGGAAAAAAGGGGCAGGGGTGTTAAATTCCACTCGACCGCTCGCCATGGCGAGTGGTACTGCCCTCCGGGCTAGGAAGAATTCAGATGTACTAGTCCGACAGGGCGAGGTTTTACAGTAAAAATAAAAATAAACGCATGTTTAAAACTTTTTGAGTAATACAACGACTGAAATAAGATTGAAATTAAACGGAAGTGAGATTAGAAAGTGCTCGTCCTTTGCTAAGCAATTATGGTAGACTGAGTTTCATTGTGTTTCTTCGCGTAAAAGTCGATATACATATGCCACAATGAAGGTAACTGGTAAGCAGTCTGAATTTCACGCCCGGTGTATTAAATTTTGTTTACATTGACACCGGCTAATATCGTGCGATATGGTAAAAACATACTGATTTTATATCGTTTTTTTTCTTCAATAATTGGAGAGGGCGATGACGAGAAACGAGAATCTGATAAGGCACATACATGATACAGTTTTACAGGCTAATAAAAGAAAGTTCCAACAGAAGGAACATGACCAAAAATAACGAATTAAGGAGGTAACATTTATGAAATGAATATATAGTTTTGAATTCAATGTAACACGTTGTAAATTGCATTTAGGTAAGGGCAAGTGGAAAGTTGTTAAGGGCGAGTAGCTTTTTCCATCTACTAGTCCTACAGGGCGAGTGACTTCTAAAATAATGTTACACCCCTGAGGGGTGGTCTGCCTCTATCACAAAAAAATTTGACCATATATGGCTTCAAATGTGCTAAAAGTGACGTAAAACACCAAACAAAACTTTTTTTATAGATCTTGTATCTTGTATTAAAAAGTTAAATTTTAAAGCTCTGGCAGATTGCTGGAGACATGCCATTATATCTTTCTGACTGAAAGCTAGAAATGAAAATAAATTAAAAAGCAGAACGAGAATGCATTCATTGTCTGCAAAAACCTGCTGGATCGGGATTAATATTGATTAAATAATAACCACAATACTAATGTAGAAACTGTGCAGTATTATTATACATGGAGTTATTGACAATGGCAGGCAGATGGAAGTGGCAAATTCCCACACAACCAATCATTGTGCAGCAATGTTCCTCCAGCACATAGTGGCACATGGTTACCCAGTGCTTATATGGCCTCAGATATGCTAAAAAAGACCTAAAACACCATTCAAACAAAACTTCAAGAAAATGTGCAGTATTATTATTCATGGAGGTATTGACAATGGCAGGCAAATTCCTACACAGTCAATCATTGTGCAGCACATGGTGGCACAACCCTGCACAGCCGATCATTTGTGCAGCAATGTTCCTCCAGCACATGGTGGAAGTGCTTATTTTAAAACTTTATTTCCAGTTTTTAAACTGTACTGGTATCTTGCATTGATAGATTATAAAGCTATCCACTTGACTGAAAGCTAAAAATGAAAATAAATCTGAATTAAGCAGAACAAGAATACATTGTTTGCAAAAACCTGCTGGCTCTCAATATTGATTAAATAATAACCCCAATACTAATGTAGAAAATGTGCAATATTATTATTCATGGAGGTATTGACAATGGCAGGCAGATGGAAGTGGCAAATTCCCACACAGCCAATCGGTGTGCAGCAATGTTCCTCCAGCACATGGTGGCACATGGTTACCCAGTGCTGCAGACAGACCATGTGTTGGCATCCCATTATCACACTGTAGTCAATCAATAAACACCATATGTGTTAATTGATGATCAACTATTGAAAGCAAGTGTGTCCATTGCATCTATGCGTGTACACATGTTGGATAACATAAAAGCATACATCTCCCCATAAAAAAAGAATAAATTTAAGTGACATATTGGTTTTGATTCTAACAAAAAACTTGCAGCTGTTAACAGAGCTCCAGATAAGGTGCATATTTGCGTAAATGCACAATTAAAATAATGAAAAAAGCAATAGAATTACCATAGCTTGTGTATCATAACGTAAAAGATCAAGTTATAAATTTGTATGAAATCATTACCGTATTTAACTATTTTCCCCCAGCGCTCTAAACACATCTCGAAACCTAATCTACTGTAGGTAAATACCAAACTAGTCGATCGTATAATAGTGGTTCCGAAATTATTATATTAATTGAGCGCAATTTTCTCGACTTGTGTTGTTTGCTGTATACATGCCTATCGTGTAGGAGTTTGGAGATGTTTATTATGTGTCTGCTACAAAACAAACATGACTTGTGTTGTTTGCTGTGTACATGTCTATCGTGTAGGAGTTTGGAGATCTTTATTATGTGTCTGCTACAAAACAAACACGGACGCAAAGAATCAAAGTACCCCAGAAAGCACAAATCAACACCAGTATGCTTAAAGCAATTATGTTGAGTACCATGTTCGATTGTTGTTGTTTTTTATCTGTTGTTAAGTTTATAAGGATATATATTGAATTTATTGAATTTATTAAACGAGTTGGATAAAACATTTGGACAATGCAATTCTGATGCACACCAAGCTAAACGGAAAGGACCGAAGGATGATTCGGCCTTTATTTACCTATTTATTACAATAGTGTATTATGATTGAAAAATATATCATGGCTTTCCAGCGTTTTTTTTCACCATTCTGGGAATGGGTCCGTGAACGGTCAAATTGGGAAAAAACGCGATTTTTCTCAAAATTGGGGAAAAACGCGTGTTTTTTCTCAGAATTGGAAAAAAAAAATGTTTTTGTTCAATTTACACAGCAGAAGAAACGTCGAAAACCCTGGTAAAAAACGTTATTAAGAAGATTATTCTAAAACATTTTACAATTTTGGGAAGAAAATTCTGAAATTGAGTTTTTTATTTTTTTTATTATTTTACTCAAAATTGGGGGAAATGCTTTTTTTTGGCGATTGGGAACGGGTCCGTTTACCGGACCCATCCAAAGAAGGAAAAAAAACGCTGCTTTCTTACACTCCCACACTGCAAGTTATGAGATAACAACTATTACACAGACAAATCTAACACAATGGAAGGGTTAGCAAGACTTAGTCAATATAAACGTTTGCGTAATGTTACACACTTTACAACAGGTGTGATAAGGCACCACTTTTGCAGTTTTATATTTGCACAAGTGCTTATCAATACAGCAATAAAATCAAATGAGAATTCTATTGGAAGAAAGAGACGCCCCCTGGCGCAGATCAGTGGAGTGTATATGTTGATATTTGGTTCTGATGCTAACAACAAATATTGTCATGTATAAACACTTGTGCAGTCCTGTACACATGGTGGGTCTTAGCACCTGCTAACATCAAAGGTCAACAAACATATCACTTCATGTTGGTGTTTTTGGTGTTACAAGATGTAGTAAAAGTTGTCTGGATGTCTTGACAATCAGTGTATCACCATCACACCTTCTGTCAGAGCATATTAAATAAAATTCAATAAAATGTGGTCATTAGTAGGCCTGTAATGATACATTCGAATAGTCGGTATATCCAGTATTTTTCTTGAATAAATTCATATTCGCCACCTCCTAAACCAAATATGAACGATACATCCATGCAGTCTAACATTCTTGGAGACCAAAATTATCAATTTGTTGTCTATTGAATGTTTAAAATCAAAGCAAAAAATTATCGTATACCCGAAAGTGCTAATAAAGCACACATTTATCTTGTGTCCTCCAATCTGTCATCCCTGCAACAAGTGTTTTTAATACTGCTGGAGATTTAGTGTCTGCTCAATGGGCTGCTCTCTCTTGTGATAATGGTGGTAGACTTGCAAAATGTGAATCTTTAACTAACACAGTTAACAAGTGAACATTCGTATTCGCCACCAAGTGTATTCGTTACATCCATAGTCAAAATATGTTGCCATGTTCATTGTTGGCCTGTGCTAAATTTGGTAGACAAATTAATTAGCAACACTGACTTATAGGGATACCACTGACAGACTGAAATAAATAACTTATAAGGTATTAAAGTTAAAGAAGAGTATGATAAATTAGAATGCAATCCCGCAATTCTGTCTTCACATCATTAGTTTCTAGCTGACAAAGAAGTGCATAGTCATATTGAGTTGTCATTTTTGCTTTAAAGTCAGACTGTGTGTTTTTTAAACCCATAGGGGAGATAATTTTGACAATATGTGGTGTAAAACATTTCCGTCAAATTAGTATTGTCAATTTTGTATTTTTTTCGCACAATATCACATGACTGTGTTAACTGAAGCAACTGGAAATTGTTACCTTATTTTGATACACTGACTTGAAATGTTTGTTGGCGTCTATTTGTAAAATGACCAGTTAGCCCTGCTTCCTTTGGGTGTTATACATAAGTGCATGTTTTCATGGGGCACAAGGTAGTAGTGCATCAGTTCTTGGGTAATACACAGATTCGAAAATTGACGTAAACCCCGCCGGCCATTGTCCAAGCTCAGTTTGGCTACGAACATTGTGTTCTATTGTGTTCTATTGTGTTCTGTTGTCAGGGCAGGAAAAAATGTTTCTGAGTTACGCGTCCTACATAACATTTAAATGGTCAGATTGGTAAATTGTTAAAGATTTTATCTGAATTCAGGGCACTCGTTTGGGGTCGAAATTCGGCCGCATTCCCCACCCATAAAAGTATATATTTAATCCCCTTTTCCTGTGAAAAATTACCATCTTAAAAAAAAACGAAATTTTTAAACTCCAATACAGGAAAACAGCATACCTTTTGCAATTTTAAATGGTATATTCTTGGTGCCACTTAAATAATAAAAGAAACACACTAATTTGTGTTTCTTAGAAATTCCACTTTGATATGAAAACAAAGCAAAATTCCCCTTCCTGGGGGCCCTGGCCCCAGTCCCCTAAAAGCTGACTAGTGGGAATTTCTACTCATCCTGCATCAATGAGCACTCGTCATGAGCACTCTTCATGGCGAACGGACTAGTGGAGTTTTCGTGCCCTGATTGTCTATTTGATTTGTTTGTGGGACAAGGTGTGTTATATCTACAATTCTAATACATCCGCACTATATAGCCTAGTTTAAAATATCTCATATATCACTGTAACGTTTGCAACGTTAGGAGAATAAGCAAGTCAATGTGAAAAATATCACTGTAACAGTTGCAACGTTAGGAGAGTAAGCAAAGCAATGCGAAAGACTTAGATGTGTGCATTATTTTCACATTTTAGGGGTATTAGAATAGAAACAGAACATCGTTTACGGTGAATTATCTTGTAATATATCACGGTTTGTCATTCAATTGTTAACAAAAATTTCAAGTGAAATTATTGTTTACAATTTAACTCCAAACCGTGATTTATTACACGATAATTCACTGTAAATGATGTTCTATTTACTAGCTGATGCAATTTTAATTGGTCAAACTGGTGCATCAAATGACATGGTCAGAAACTTAGTTGATGGACAGGGTAGTTCTATGAGTTAGGTAATAATTAGTTCTTACCGTACTTGAACGTCTTAGGAATTCTGTGATATTAATTTCATTTGGCATAGTTTTCAAAGTGTTACGTAAAATGATATTGATTTAACTCGATAAGATTCATCCCCGAAGATTATAAGACTTCCAACACGATGGTTAACTGTATTTTACGTTTTAATGAATCGCATTGGGTGTTCAGCTTGTAAGTAAGAAAGTGTTGATTCTTGAAGATGGTGGGAGGTATACAGTACTGGTTCTACCCAGGGAAAGGTCGGTGGTCTGCCTTCATCTTGAAAAAAGTGACTCCTATATGGCCTAAAATTTGCTGAAAAGGATGTAAAACACCATTCAACCAACCAACCAATGTTTTAATAAGTAAATAAGCCTTGTAATATTATATAGTCTGTTCATCTGGCTTATAATGTTAGTCAGTGGTATCTGGTAGTGTATCCAGTAGTCCCTATATGACACATGAGCTGTCTGCACTGTCCAGATGATTTATGGGGTATGTCATTCTGTCTCCACTGTCTGCCCTCTCCCATCTACTGACTGTTGTCTGGATCTGCCTCAGTAATCATCATTATTGGTCATTATCACAGCTATAACCATTGTCCAGTTATGGGTATATATTGAATTTATTATTGACACACTGCTGATTTACTATCACCAGTCTTTGTTTTTGTAGCTAGCTTCCATGTTTTGTATGGGCCCCGTTTCAAATACAGGAGAAGGGTGAAGTGCAATCCAACATGTTGGAATATTCCCATACACCCCGCTGGAAATTTGTGTAATGAATATATCGCCATTGTCGAGCAATATTGATAAGATATAATTGCAATTGTAGTAAACAAAAGTTATTTCCCTTAGATTGTTAAACAGGATTTACTCGGTGCCAGGCTTTTTCTGTTTGAGGAAAGATTGACGAAACTTGAGCTTATATCGAATCAAAGAAGCGTTCTGACATACTCTTTGAACGGTTATATGACAGATAAATATTGTATATTTAATTTGAATTTAAAACAAATAATGTTGAATAGCTGGATTTGTAAATGTGTCCTCTGTTTTCGCGGCTTGACAAACTATTAGATATAAATAAATAAATTCAGGTTGATAAATCAGTATACAGTAGAATTCATAGAATATGTTGAATCAGGAGTTTCTTTAGCTGTCTGCAATTTTATTCAATTTTTCAGTGGGCTTTCGTATTACCGGTCGCCGGCGGGCAATATGGTTGGGTACACATTGGCTCTTAACCAATCAGAAGCGGAGGATTTTTTAAGAAATGGTGATAAATTATATGGTATTGTCCGTCTGTAAAAAAATCATTTTCTGCTTGATAAGTTTGGCTTCCACTCAGGTTCAAATTTAGGAAGTTCCAGTATTTGATCATGGCATTAACACTCAGTCTTAAAGACGTTTTTTGAGTCGGTCATTCCGATTACAAAAGAAAATATTTGATGACGTTATATAAACAGTCTGAAACTAAGTAAAAATACCTAATTTGCTTTTGCGTGTCATACCCCACCCAGGGACACAAATTAGCACTCGCCCAGTTACCATTGGCGAGTAAAAAATGGTCTGGGCGACCAAAATTTGACTTCCACGCACCCATGTGGTGACCAAAAATATTCAATCCAAAAAAACGGAAAAAGGGTAATCATTCAACACAAACATTTAAGTTCGAGGATTTTACCCCGCAGATTTTGCTTTGGTCCCGTGAACTACGTACTTTTGGCCAAAATAGACAAACCCTTAACAAAATAATAATGAAACAAACGTTTGTTTTTATTTTTCCACTGCGGAAACAAGACGATGTTCGAGAAGTTGCGATGTATAGTTCCCCACAAAACTGCATGTTACGGTACTCTGCGATATACGGTTTCCCACAAAACTGCATGTTACGGTACTCTGCGCTTCGAATGTCAATGTAAAATTAGATGTGCAAGAGTACAAGTAACATTTGCTGGTATAAAATCAACATTAAAACAGACATGGTAGTGTTTATTTTACACGTGATCATAAATTAACACATGAGTTTTGTTATAAATGATCACAACTAGAATATGTAAATTATTGTAATAAAAGATTAAAAAAGATTAGATATTATTAAATTAATGTTTTTTTTTGTTATAAATATTTTATGTTGACATACAGTTTTAAAATTATTGTATGAGACCTTTTCTATCAACATGATTCTCTGCCATATAATTGTTATTGATGATTTCTAAAAGCACCGCATTTTATTAATCAGAAGCGCCGTGTTTTAGAATATATCCAAAAACCGGAAGTGAAACCTATTTATTTCCCCTTCAATAATTTATTGAAGGGGAAATAAATAGGTTTCACTTCTGGTTTTTGGATATCCTAAAACGCTGCTTAACTTCCGTTTTTTGGATATTCTAAAACGCGGCTTCACTTCCGGTTTTTGGATATTCTAAAACGCGGCACTTTTGATTAAAACGCTAAATCAACCAAACGTGGATCATAGTTCTATATTGGCATTGGCGTAGCTCTGCATAGGCCCTGTAGGCCCGGGCCTGTGCCTAATTTTCAGAAATAGAAAAATTAAAGATTCCAAAAATGCAATATTTCATATATATTTGTTTAGTTATCTTTGCCCTTCTTCAAGTCTCAAATATACGTCAGCACGCACCTAATGCATTCTAACATAAAAAAAAATTCGGGTGGGGGGCATGTCCCCGGAACCCCCTAGCATAATAACTTTAACTGCGGGCCTATGCCGTCAAAAAGGCCAAGCTACGCCCCTGATTGGGATAGTAGTGCTGCTCTGTTTCACAGAGCTGTTCAGCAAGTGACCTTGACCTTTAAAATTATGTGTCTTTAACGGTTTCAGTTTTACTTCATTTTCTTCTTTATAGCATTTAAATACATAAAAAACAGCAAGGAATAAGGCTCGCCTCTTGCCTTGCCCCTTGCCTTATGCCAAGTATGCAGTACAATTACCAGTCCTCTATTTGACTATCTACTTAACACATGAGTACATTGATTCAATGATATCAAGATTATCAGGTGCAGCATAGTCAAACAAAGGCTTTATTAGTAAAATTTACAAATTCGCAATACAATTTCCGTCTCTGGTTAAAATAAAACAAATATATTGCCACCAGTACTCATCCGTGCATTCCAATGTGTGCTTAAACCCTGCTTGCATGTTGCAACAAAATTGCCCTTTTTGTAACCATTGAACATTAGACAGACAAATACTTTATTAAACATTTTACAAATAACTGGTGATAAAACAGTTTTTCCATGAATGAAAATTTATTTATTTAAAATATCAGGCCCAGATTTGAATTGAGTAAATTTAAAATACGTTCCAAGCATGATATTAAATTCGTTGTTTTCATAACGTTCAGTAAAATGTACAATAATCTTCAACTGATTAAAGAACTCTTATCTGGAGATATTATTAGCAGCTTTAAAATAATGTTCAAAAGAAGATAATGGTGTATTTGTTATCCCCTTTTATCCCCAGTCTTAGCAAAAGCAAGGGTATATAGAAATGGCATCTGTCCATCTTTCCATCTGTCCCCAACTCGTGTCGCCGCCCCTAAAACCTATTATAGCTACTTTCACTATATCCAGCCATGGTGAGCAATATCACCAGCAAGTATTATGATGTGTGGGAAACAAGGACAGAAAGTTATGGGAGTTATTGCCCTTCGTATTTTATTGAAAAGTCTCAATATTCAATATAATGTGTTGCCTACTGATAAGGATAAACCCCACCAAAGTTGTCATGCATAATATGTGGCATGGAATGATGTGCAGATGGCAAGGTCAGATAAATCTAACGTGAATATTGGTCCTTTTATAACTCCATTGACTTGCCTAAAAATGCTGCAACTAGTAAATCTACCTACACCAAACTTGAAGGCTCAAGGTGATCTATTGGAATAACTCGCCGTATGTCGTCCTTACGTCGTTAACTTTTGCTTCAAACGACTTCTTCTCAAAAACCGCTTGACCAATATTGACCTAACTTCACATTGATGATCCTTTAAATGAGTGCATTTTAGATTTGTTAAAATTAGGTCAGCGCGACATCCAAGATGGCCACCATTACCATATATGGTCGAAACCTTAAAAAATCTTCTCAAGAACCGCTAGACATATTTCGACAGTTTTTCTTTCAAAATGTATGATCGTCAACAGAGCTCTCGTATATTATATATAATATCCGCTTATGGTCCTCTGCTAAGTTTGTTCAAAAAGTGACCCTGGGCACAGTTTTACATAGACTTATATAGGAAAAAATGTTTTTCTCTGAAACTACAAGAACCAGAGGTTAAATATTTTGCATTAGATATTGAATGGAATTTAAGGCCACAAAAAAAAAGGTATTGTTTCCGGTAACATGCTCAAAAAAAATTTGGGTCGGTAGGTAGTTTTTTTTTTTTTTAGCTCGACTAATCAGAGATCAGCAGAGCTTATGCCGTGGTGCGGCGTCCGTCTGTCCGTCCGTCTGTCTGTCCGTAAACTTTTTATTTGTAGCGACTACTCCTCTGAAACTACTGGATGGATATTCATGAAACTTTACAGAAATGTTGCCCATGAAGTCTAGTTGATCCTAGCAAAAATTCATGTTGATGTGAAATCCAAGATGGCCACTAAAGCTAAAAATAGATTTTTAAAATATAAGTTTGTAGCAACTACTTCTTGAAAACTATAAGTGATATTTATATGGGACTTTTTCTAAAATGATCAGCATGACATGATGTTGGACCTTGTCAAAAATCGTTTTGATTCGATGTTAAACATGGCTGTCAGCGGCCATCTTTGTTTACATAGAGTTATATAATGAAAACTTTTAGCGACTACTCCTCTAAAACTACTTGACGGATTTTCATGAAACTTCACAGGAATGTTGCTCTTCATGTCTTATTGATCCTATTAAAATTTCAGGTCAGCCGGAAATTCAAAATGGCCGCCACAGCTAAAAATAAATTTTCAAAAAACAAGTTTGTAGCGACTACTTCCTGAAATCAAAATCAATCAGTAGAGCTTCAAGGTCTAGCTTACTATAGTGGTGAAAATATGTTCAGGTTATATGCTGCAGGGCGAGTGGTAAATTGGTAAGGGCGAGTAGCTTTTTGCTTCCACTAGTCCTGCAGGGCGAGTGGATTTTTCCAATTTTTTACACCCCTGAAGTAGAGACAGATAGTGGGTATCGCACATGCGTTGAAATAGCTATAAGATCTAGAAGTGGGCGCAACATGGGAGTAAATAAAAAAAAAATCCCAATTAATTTCATGTGTAAAATGGTTTTAATCTCTCTTTTTCCGATATTGTGTTGGTAATTGCTGTCAAACAGCTTGGGCTACTTTCAGCCATTTTGTCATCACGAAAGGGAAACATTGGTCGTTAAGCAACGTGACTGATATTAAAACACTGCCGAATATTCGCGATCATTATCGTCATCGTCGTCTTAAAAAAATAATCGCCGATAGCAATAAAAAAATGACGGTCAGCGGCTAAAAAATAGGGTAGGTTGGGTTACCGGAAACAGATTTTTTTTTTTGGCTTAATAATGAAACCTCTTGATATCTTGTAAAGAATCCACAAGCCCTCTTGTTCTTTATTATTATTAAGTCCCTGGGGTCAAAGATGGCAACTCCTGGGTCCAAAGTTTGTATGTAGAGATTTTGCATGTTTTTACATAGACTTACATAAGGAAAGACTTAAAACATCTTCAATCAGCATTTGTGAGAGGACAATTGTTTCATCATTGCAAAGGTGATTGATTCACGTCCATCTTGGCCCTCTTGTTAAAAATGTTGTAAACTCATCTTCATTATTGTCATAACAATCATCATAATTATAGTCTGATTTAAATTGAAAACTGTTTTATCCCAACGGAGACATGGTGGGGTGGTGGGGGTGGGGGATACTTTGCTGCAGGTTAGTACAATTGATCATAATCATTTATGCTGCTCTATTTAGAGGCCAATGAAAAAAACACTAAATATATTTACTTCTGTTCGTGATAACAGATTTTAAAAGTGACACACCGCAGTTTTGCTTTAAAGGGACACATGGCAATCTTGATTTTTGAAAAACTCGCATTCCATTTTTCTACATAAACTTGCATTTGTTCAATCTTTAATATTATTTATAAGAATATTATAAACCAAATTGTTTTTACATATTTTTGACTGTTGATTCTATTGCACCAAAAACATATTTAATTCTATGGAACAATAAGACGAAAAAATAAAAAAATAAAAATGTTACTTAATTATATGCAAGCATGTTTAAATACAATGTCCCTAAAAGCCTATAAAACACAAAATAATTACGTTGACAAACATAACACATCAACCATTATTGAATATTTACTAAATAAAACCAAGATTGTTTGACAAAACTCAATAGCGGTACAAAAAAAAAGAAGTACCACTTTGTGTGGTTGATCTCGTAACCCAGACTAAAATTACACTCGCGGGTAATACATTAATAATAGTCGTTCGTCGCAATAATTGACCTCGCTACCGACTGAGCTAACCGGGCCAGATGTATTACGAAAGAGATACAACATATAGAAGCTAATGCGCTAATGAATGTCATGTGATCAGCAAAATGTAAATTATGTGAGTCCCACATTATTTACAAATCATAAATAAAACTTCTTTTTTCAAACTCACGAATGTATTACTACAGGCTTATCCGGGTCTATGCTAATGTTTTCATGTATACATTTCACTGAAATCAGACATTTAATTGACTATGCCAAATATCTGCTTACTTACGGACAGTGTCCCCTTAAAGACACACTGATAATGGATAATTACGTCGAGACTCTTTATTTCAGTGCTCCATGAATTATACTGTAAGATTGCCATTTTTCCCTTTAAGTTCATCCAAAATTATTTTGAGAGTAAGAATCTTCACGCTTTTGTAGTTAAACTTGAATGATAGTGGATATAACACATAATTTAATTTAGAAATATTATATTTCCATAAAGGGAAATAACTCTAAATTATTAACATTTTGCAAATTTTAGCCATTTATCAATTTGAATGACTGGTGCAAATTTACTTTATGAGGAATATAATTACGGAATTTAAAAAATTCTCAAAACTAGTGGGAGTTGTAATAGTTTGGAGAAAATCTACAAAATATTAAGATAACAAAAATTGAATAGATGGAGTAGCTACGGATAGTGAAAATTTGTAAATGTTTTGCTGCATGAAAATATGTAAAAAAACAGACCTCAGATTGCGGTGTCCCTTTGTTGCTTTTAGCTAAACTGTAAATGTTTTTGTCTGAACTATAATAAAAGATGTTTACTTGGAACAAAATTAGTTTCTCAGCAGTTTGCAGTTCATCAAAGCAATTGTTAAATGGTCTTAATCAAAAACTAAATAATGAAAAAGGTCCCATCAAAGTTTTCACATGTGCTTGTCGTTATCACCTCATATACAAATAGGCCAGTCCCACAGAGGGGGTGATGTTTGATGCCTTCACATCTACTCATTATTACAGCACTTAGTGTGAAGGTAATAATTAGATTTAATTGTTTCTTGATTGCAGGATTCATTGTGAGGTGGTTTTATTTCAAACTGACAATGAACAGATTACTCCAATTAGCACGTTTTCCAGTTAGTACAATGAATGATAAGTATATTTGTAATTTGGTAATTCAGTTACACTTTGATGTGTTGGGGTTTGTCAGTTTCCCATTGTTAGTCAATTAATATAAACCTCCATGTTAGCTACCAGTAATTTATTGAGCGAACTAATTAGAGCAATTTTGTTTCCATGAAGGAACAAAATATCTGGCCATATTTTATTTGTGGTCTGTTTTTGGTGTTGTAAGGACGTATAGTTGAGGTGCTGACTCTAATAGTAAGAATATGCTGTACGATTTTGAGTATGAGATGCGATGTTTAGGGGGTAAGTGAGCTTTTACATAAAGACACACATTGGAATTACAGTTATTCTTTTAGTTTGGAATGCATTATTCACCAGCCGTCTCTTTAAAGAGGTTGATGCACTATTTTCAAACACAATTTATTTAAAAGGGATGTGATCAGATCAGCCTGCGAGTAACTCTGCTGATCAGTCATATTCCCCAAAACACCCCTTTGTCACATACGAGGGTGCTTCAAAAAGTTGTCACTAGGCATATATCCTTTGAACTGGATATTACACTGAGATAAAGTAGTGTATTTATAGTACTACTGGGTTCGCTCTTAAATTCCACAACAAAAATGAAAAATTTCCAGTTATTTATACCCCTGAATTACCTCCCCCTACCACACCTTTTGGATACTGGCATCTCTGAAAATGTCCTTGTTACAAAACGTTATAAACATTATTTGAATATTTCTATGCTTTTAAATTTTCTTGTACGCCATCTGTTGTTATTCGCCCATAATCCATTAAAATGATTGTCAAGAATTCGGAAAGGTCTTGCTGCAAACCAGATATGAGTGAATGCATATCCCTTAATTCTAGCAGAAATAACACTGATTTTCTTCAATTTGTTTACGGAAATTTATAATATCTTTTAAATGTCGTAATTATTCTCATAGTATTAATATGTTTTCATATATTTTGACAAATCCTAGTCCTTCAGTGTTTAAATTTTATATTCAACACATTATTGTAGAATTTTGTACAATGTTTAGTGAAAATATCGATCATCCAAAAACGCTTGTTTAAGGAAACTGCCCTTCCATTTAATGTCAATTTATCATTAAATTAATTTTACACGTTAGCTTAAAGTGTTGATTTCTAAGACAATGCCTTTTCATTTACCATGCTTAAATTCTGAATCTTGTTATGCACAGATATAACTGGAAATGTATGAGATATTTCAAAGGTCTTCGACAAGTACTTAAAGAGAAACAGGCATTTAAAAAAGTAACAATTAACATACCTGAAAAAACCTCAGGACGAAAATGCCTCAGTATGTACAAGTGATGTGTATTAAATGATCCATAACTTTCGTCACACAAAAGATACAGCATTCATTTTACCATCAATGGAATGGTATTGAAACCCTCTTTCATTTGGTACCAAACATCAACACTCATAACGAGCACATAATTGTTAAAACACGTTAGTGACAGAACTTATTGAATGACCCTCGTACATGGAATTAATTCAAAGAAAGAGCAGTCCATTATATATGTGTAGTGGGTTAAGGGTATTTTTACTACATTATTATGTATTTAATATACAGAATAAAAAAGATTTAGCAGGACTTTTAGAGACATAGATTAAACATGAACATTGATATAATTGTTTGAAGCTATTAGAAATGCTAGACATGGATGTGGTTTTCAAAAAAGTGTTATTTTATTATTTTCTAAGCAAAGTATCAGAATTACCTCTCATATATTAAAAACAACTTATTTCATTATACAAACATATTGCTTTGAACAGATTTATTGTTTGGCAATTACCCATTCTGTCCTTGTTTAAAAACCGCTGAAATGTGTTCACAAACGATTGTTATTCTCAAACAAAAACTTTCCAAATCTCGTTATTTTAAAATTACCTCCCATTTCATTGAAATTAGAACGATTTTGAAAACCTATAAAAGTATGTTCCTATCATAATTGCTTTATTTTTATCACCGAATTTGTTTACAAATGACTTTTCAGCATTATTATTGGTCATATCTATGTCACTTGATCATCGATTCCAACCATACCCTCTGTGACCGAATGTTAACAACGTTGCATTGTAAACCTTCACCTCTCAACGCTGCGGGATCGAATCCCACTGGGAGCTCGACTTGTGAGGAAGTGTCGATTCTTATGGATGGCGGGAGGTGTACAGTACTGGTTCTACCCAGGAAAAGTGGGTGGTCTGCAGTCTGCGAAATTAACTTTTGGACTTGGTTGTCCTTCGGGCAACCATTTCAACAAAAATTGGTTGCCCGAAAGAAAAAGTGGTTGCCCGAATTGTTTCTTTTAAAACCTGAAGGCTTTATTACTCTAATGATATATGTAAACAAACAAAACATGATGTCTTCACAATATTTATTCATTATTCATTATTTTGTATACAAAGAAAGAAGATTGTCTATGTCTTTCTCTGATAAGTCACAGTCATCATTAGAGTCGTCATGATTTTTGACTGTTCATGTTTTTTTATAGTGTCAATCCACATGCTGGAACACTCCTATACAAAGGAACCATCAGTGTATAATCAGGATTCTGTCTGTGCACCAAGGGCACTGCATTTTACCATCTTCGGTACATTTAAGCCACTCTCGACCAATTTGACAAGAAGAAACAAAATTTCTGTCTCTTTTGGCTTCATAACGCTTACTTGACGCTTGTTTGGACTCTTTCACTGATTTACCAGGAATAGCAACCGTCACGTAACGCAATATTGACATTTTGTGACAACCGGAAACACGTTTTTACCATGCGCTGAATTAGCATACTGATGATGTTTATTTTATTCTCATCGGATGGAATAATTCACGAACCGTTCGTGTATAATTGTAATTTTCCGTTGCTCTATCGACCGGATCTACGCCAATTTCCGTACTCGGTAAAATATGGATTGTGACGGAATCCGACAAGGCAGTTCCTATTGGTTGCTCTATACAAAATAAAGAATTCAGCAAAATCCAATCAAAAACAAAGATGTGACGTGTTGTGACCTTCCATACAAAATAAAGAATTCAGCAAAATCCGATCAAAAACAAAGTCGTGACGTGTTGTGACCTTCATACAATTAATTGATAAATTCCTCGTAGCGTTAATACTGGTGTCACAATAATTTTCTCAACATCAATGAAAAAGCCGAAATCGTGTTTCCTATTCGACTTTTATACTGATTTTGATTGACAAAATTAATAACTTTGCGCTTTCCGAAAAAGTGGGAACACGTGGTTGTTCTGTTCGTAAATTAGTTGTCCCGGACAACCGGACAATTGCTAATTTCGCAGACTGGGTCTGCCTCCACCACAAAAAATCGACCGTCATATATAAGGCCTAACAAAAAAATATGTTTGTTTCCGGTTTCTTGACAGACCCTACTTTTTCACCGCCGACCCTAAATATTTTTAGCGAAAAAAAAAAAAAAAAAAAAAAATACAAACAACAAATATTTTTATTCAAATGGTAATTTTATTAGCCAGAGTAGTTAAACATCTAATCTGGATCCAAACTGTTTGCAAAGGTTATCAAGAAGTTGGCTTAGTACAAAAATGGCATAATATATGCGAACAATATATATAAAAAAAAATATCTAAAAAAACTTTTTCCTACCTACCTACCCTTACTTTTTGACAGGGTGAAACCAGAAACACACATCTTTTTTTTTAGGCCTAACCATAATGTGTTGAAAATGAAGTAAAAGACCAACCATACAAACAAACTAAACATACACTGCTTTGTATCATGACATACATTTTATGTGCTAAAGTTATTTTGCTCAGTATTAGTAGGATTGATTTAATAAGATCTTGGACAAGTAGGCAAAATTGGTGTGTTGATAAATTTGGCAATAAGCACTATACATTATGCTTTTACAGAGTTATTGCCCTTGCTTTGTGTTCTTAACATGTTCAAATAATGACACACAAAGTGACAGACTGTATAATTGACCCACAAAGTGACTGACTCATGGTTCGCACAGACTTGAAAAGGCCCTAAATTTTGATGAGTTGCTTGAAAAGGCCCTAAATTTTGATGAGTTGCTTGAAAAGGCCCTAAATTGCATGTCAGGCCCTAAAAAGTCCCTAAATTTACTTTATACGGCCCTAAAAATTAGTTTTGGTGGCCCTAAATTTCATTTCGCACATTATTTGGGCTGTCAAGGTGTTGTTGCTTCTAAAAATAGAATGAATTCAAGAACGACAACTCCTATGAAATTTCTAAAAATAGAATGAATTCAAGAACGACAACTCCTACGAAATTACATTTGTACTATTTGATTCATACTCGGTTATATTTCAGAGGGGAAGTTATTAGCCAGCCAACGACTGAGCCAACCGTGCAGCCATTTTTGCACGGCTGTTTTTGAAAAATCGCGGCCAATATTTGGTGGAGTGGGTGGGGTATAATTAAAAAAAAAGAAGTTTTTTTTGGGCTAAACTCTTACTTTCCCAATACTCCCTCAATAAAGCCGCTGATGAGTTTGCTATGAAAGCAGAAAAGGAGAGGAATTTTTCACATATAGCCAAATCCAATGCTCTCAGGGAATAGTCAAAAGAGAAAAGTTTGCTGTGTACTCAGCTGGAGAGTAAGATCAGTGACAAGGTCACAGAGCTGAAAAGTGTTTAATCTTAGGTGACAAGGCCACAGAGCTGAAAACTGTTTAATCTTAGGTAGGTCCAGGTTTATTGGCTATAAATACAGTAAAACCCAGCTAATGCAACCGCTTACAATATACACATTTAATGTGTTTTTTTTACAGGTGACTGCTTAATGCAGCACTATAGTTTGCAGAAAGCTATTAGAGGAGCTTTCTACAATACTATCATGCTGCATTAAGCTGCCACCTATCTTCTTGTAGGGGTCACTTTAGAGGGGTTTTACTGTAGCAGTAAGCAGGAATTTTAGTCAAACGCATAATTATGTTATAAATATTGAGGCCCTAAATTTAGCAAAAATGTCCCTAAAAAGGCCCAAATTTTATGTTTGAAAAGTCTGTATGAACCATGTGACTGTACACATGAACCACAAACTACCAGACCCTGTACACATAACACAAAGTAACTGACTACTCATGACTCTCATAGTGACTGACTACAAATCACATATAAAGTGACTGACTGTGAACATGACCCTCAAAGTGACTGACTGTACAAATGACATAAAGTAACTGACTGTACAAATGACATAAAAAGTGACTGACTGTACACATGACCCACAAAGTGACCGACTACAAATCACATATAAAGTGACAGACTGTACACATGACACATAAAGTGACAGACTGTACACCTGACACAAAAAGTGACTAACTGTACACATGACACACACAGTGACTTTCAGACTGTGGTCGAAATTAGCATTAACCCTATTAAAATTTAAACATTTTATATAGTCAGGCTTAGTGACAGACTGTACACATGACCCACACAGTGAATTGAATTGAATTGGATTTTATAGTCGCACCAACAGCTAAGGTCATATGGCGACTTTCCAGCTACCACTGGTGGAGGAAGACCCCAGGTGCCCCTTCGGGCAATTTTCGTGCACGGGCGGGCACCTGGGTAGAACCACCGATGTTCCGCAAGCCAGCTGGATAGCTTCCTCACATAAAGATTCCTAGGCCCACACAGTGACAGACTGTACATGTGACCCACAAAGTGACACATGACACAAAAAGTACCGGACTGTACACATGACCCACAAAGTGACAGACTGTACATATGACCCACAAAGTGAGACTGTACACAGGCCATATAAAGTGACAAATTGTACACATGACCCACAAAGTGACAGACTGTGCATGACACACAAAGTGACAGACTACAAATGACCCACAGTGACAGACTGTACACATGAGGCACAAAGTGACAGACTGTACACTCGACCCACACAGTGACAGACTGTACACATGACACACAAGTCTTCCTCCACCAGTGGAAGCTGGAAAGTCGCCATATGACCTTAGCTGTTGGTGCGACTATAAAATCCAATTCAATTCAATGACACACAAAGTGCCAGACTGTACACATGACACACAAAGTAACAGACTGTACACATGACACACAAAGTGAGAGACTGTACACATGACACATAAAGTGACAGACTGTACACCTGACACAAAAAGTGACTAACTGTACACATGACACACACAGTGACTTTCAGACTGTGGTCGAAATTAGCATTAACCCTATTAAAATTTAGACATTTTATATAGTCAGGCTTAGTGACAGACTGTACACATGACCCACACAGTGACATACTTCACATGACCCACAAAGTGACAGACTGTACATGTGAACCACAAAGTGACACATGACACAAAAAGTACCGGACTGTACACATGACCCACACAGTGACATACTACACATGACCCACAAAGTGACAGACTGTACATAAGACCAACAAAGTGAGACTGTACACATGCCATATAAAGTGACAAACTGTACACATGACCCACAAAGTGACAGACTGTCCATGACACACAAAGTGACAGACTACAAATGACCCACAGTGACAGACTGTACACATGAGGCACAAAGTGAAAGACTGTACACATGAGGCACAAAGTGAAAGACTGTACACATGACCCACACAGTGACAGACTGTACACATGACCCACAAAGTGACTATACATATGACCCACAACATGACAAACTGTACACATGACCCACAAAGTGACAGACTGTCCATGACACACAAAGTGACAGACTACAAATGACCCACAGTGACAGACTGTACATATGACCCACAAAGTGACAGACTGTACATATGACCCACACAGTTACAGACTGTACACATGACCCACGCAGTGACAGACTACACCTGACTTACACATGACCCACGCAGTGACAGACTACACCTGACTAACAAAGTGACATACTGTACACATGACCCACAAAGTGACAGACTAACCTGACTTACGAGGTGGCATACTGTTCACATGACTGACAAAGGTGAAGACTACATGTGACTCACACAGTGACAGACTACATATGACTTACAAAGTGACATACTGTACACATGACTTACAAAGTGACATACTGTAAACATGACTTACAAAGTGACATACTGTACACATAAAACACAAAGTGACATACTGTACACATGACTTACAAAGTGGCAGGCTGTACATATGACTTACAAAGTGACATACTGTACACATGACATACAAAGTGACATACTGTACACATGACTTACAAAGTGACATACTGTACACATGACTTACAAAGTGACATACTGTACACATGACTTACAAAGTGAGATGCTGTACACATGACACACAAAGTGACAGACTGTACTGTACACATACAAACACAAAGTGGCAGACTGTACTGTACACATGACCCACACAACGACATACTGTACACATGGTGACATACTGTACTGTACACATGACTTACAAAGTGACATACATGACACAGTGACACACTGTACACTTGACCCACAAAGTGGCAGGCTGTACACATGACCCACAAAGTGAGACTGTACATGTGCCACACAGTGACAAACTGTACAAATGACCTACAGTGACAGTCTGCACGACACACAGTGACAGACTGTACATATGACTCACACAGTGACAGACTGTACACATGACACACTGTACACTTGACCCACAAAGTGGCAGGCTGTACACATGACACACAGTGACAGACTGTACATATGACTACAAAGTGAGACTGTACACATGACCCACAAAGGTACAAACTGTACACATGACTCACAAAGTGACAGATTGTACATATGTCCCACGCCGCAACATACTGTTCACATGACTTACAAAGTGACATACTGTACACATGACTTACAAAGTGACATACTGTACACATGACTTACAAAGGTACAGACTGTACATGTGACTCACACAGTGACAGACTGTATACATGACACCCATAGTGACAGACTGTACTCATGACACTCACAGTGACAGACTGTACACATGACCCACAAAGTGACAGACTAGACATATGACCCACAAATTGACAGACTGTACTGACAGTGACATACTGTACACATGACACACAAAGTGACATACTGTACACATTTTACACACAGTGACATACTGTATACATGTCACACACAATGACAGACTGTACATATGACACACACAGTGACAAACTGTTCACATGACACACAGTGACAGACTGTACACACCCACTGTGATATACTACATATGACACACAGTGACAGACTGTACACATGTCAGACACACAAAGTGACCGACTGTACTGTACACATGACACACAAAGTGACAGACTGTACACATGTCAGACACACGTGACCGACTGTACTGTACACATGACACACAGTGACAGACTGTACACATGACACACAAAGTGACACTGTACGCATGACCCAAACAGAGACAGAATGTACACATGACACACACAGAGACAGACTGTACACATGACACTCACATGGACATACTACATAATCATGACACCCACACAGTGACAGACTACACATGACCCACACAGTGACATACTGTACACATGACAAACAGTGACAGACTGTACACATACAAACACAAAGTGACAGACTGTACTGTACACATGACACACAAAGTGACATACTGTACACATGACACAAAGTGACAGTCTGTACACATGACACACACAGTGGCATACTGTACACATGACACATGCAGTGACATACTGTACACATGCCACACACAGTGACAGACTACACATGACACACAGAGTGACAAACTGTACACATGACCCACACAGTGACATACTACATAATCATGATACACACACACAATGACAGACTACACATGGCCCACAGAGTGACAGACTGTACACATGACACACAGTGACAGACTGTACACATGACACACAAAGTGACACTGTATGCATGACCCAAACAGAGACAGAATGTACACATGACACACAAAGTGACATACTGTACACATGACACAAAGTGACAGTCTGTACACATGACACACATAATGACATACTGTACACATGACACATGCAGTGACATACTGTACACATGACACACAGTGACATACTACGTAATCATGACACCCACAGTGACATACTACGTAATCATGACACACACACACACAGTGATGGACTACACATGGCCCACAGCGTGACAGACTGTACACATAACACACAAAGTGACAAGACTGTACACATGACCCACACAGTGACATACTGTACACATGACCCACATAGTGACATTACTGTACACATGACCCACACAGTGATATCCTTTACACATGACCCACAAAGTGACCAAAGTGACAGACTGTACACATGACCCACACAGTGACAGACTGTACACATGACCCACACAGTGACAGACTGCACATATGACCCACATAGTGACATACTACATAATCATGACATGGCCCACTGTGTGACAGACTACACATGACCCACAGAGTGACAGACTGTACACACGGCCCACAGAGTGACAGTCTGTACACATGGCCCACAGAGTGACAGACTTCACATGACACACAAAGTGACAAGACTGTACACGTGACCTACAAAGGGTCTGACTGTACACATGGCCCACAGAGTGACAGTCTGTACACATGGCCCACACAGTGACAGACTGCACACATGACCCACATAGTGACATACTACATAATCATGACATGGCCCACAGTGTGACAGACTACACATGACCCACAGAGTGACAGACTGTACACACGGCCCACAGAGTGACAGTCTGTACACATGACCGACAGAGTGACAAACTGTACACGTGACCTAGAAAGGGTCTGACTGTACACATGACACACACAGTGATCGATGACCCACAATGGACACTGCACAATTGCAATATGGAGGTGTCATGTATGTATCTACATCATGTGACTGGAGGTGCCATGTCTGTATCTACATCATGTGACTGGAGGTGCCATGTCATGTCTGTATGTACATCATGTGACTGGAGGTGCCATGCCATGTCTGTATGGAGGTGCCATGTCATGTCTGTATCTACATCATGTGACTGGAGGTGCCATGTCATGTCTGTATCTACATCATGTGACTGGAGGGGCCATGTCTGTATCTACATCATGTGACTGGAGGTGCCATGTCAAGTCTGTATCTACATCATGTGATTGGAGGTGCCATGTCATGTCTGTATCTACATCATGTGACTGGAGGTGCCATGTCTGTATCTAAATCATGTGACTGGAGGTGCCATGTCATGTCTGTATGTACATCATGTGACTGAACGTGCCATGCCATGTCTGTATGGAGGTGCCATGTCATGTCTGTATCTACATCATGTGACTGGAGGTGCCATGTCATGTCTGTATCTACATCATGTGACTGGAGGTGCCATGTCATGTCTGTATCTACATCATGTGACTGGGGGTGCCATGTCTGTATCTACATCATGTGACTGGAGGTGCCATGTCATGTCTGTATCTACATCATGTGACTGGAGGTGCCATGTCATGTCTGTATCTACATCATGTGACTGGAGGTGCCATGTCTGTATCTATATCATGTGACTGGAGATGCCATGTCATGTCTGTATCTACATCATGTGACTGGAGGTGCCATGTCATGTCTGTATCTACATCATGTGACTGGAGGTGCCATGTCTGTATCTACATCATGACTGGAGGTGCCATGTCATGTCTGTATCTACATCATGTGACTGGAGGTGCCATGTCATGTCTGTATCTACATCATGTGACTGGAGGTGCCATGTCATGTCTGTATCTACATCATGTGACTGGAGGTGCCATGTCATGTCTGTATCTACATCATGTGACTGGAGGTGCCATGTCATGTCTGTATCTACATCATGTGACTGGATGTGCCATGCCATGTCTGTATCTACATCATGTGACTGGAGGTGCCATGTCATGTCTGTATATACATCATGTGACTGGACATGCCATGCCATGTCTGTGTATGGAGGTGCCATGTCATGTCTGTATATACATCATGTGACTGGAGGTGCCATGCCATGTGTGTATGGAGGTGCCATGTCATGTCTGTATCTACATTATGTGACTGGAGGTGCCATGTCATGTCTGTATCTACGTCATGTGACTGGGGGTGCCATGTCTGTATCTACATCATGTGACTGGAGGTGCCTTGTTATGTCTGTATCTACATCATGTGACTGGAGGTGCCATGTCATGTCTGTATCTACATCATGTGACTGGAGGTGCCATGTCATGTTTGTATCTACATCATGTGACTGGAGGTGCCATGTCTGTATCTACATCATGTGACTGGAGGTGCCATGTCATGTCTGTATCTACATCATGTGACTGGAGGTGCCATGTCTGTATCTACAACATGTGACTGGAGGTGCCATGTCATGTCTGTATCTACATCATGTGACTGGAGGTGCCATGTCATGTCGGTATCTACATCATGTGACTGGAGGTGCCATCTCATGTCTGTATCTACATCATGTGACTGGAGGTGCCATGTCATGTCTGTATCTACATCATGTGACTGGAGGTGCCATGCCATGTCTGTATCTACATCATGTGACTGGAGGTGCCATGTCATGTCTGTATCTACATCATGTGACTGGAGGTGCCATGTCATGTCTGTATCAACATCATGTGACTGCAGGTGCCATGCCATGTCTGTATCTACATCATGTGACTAGAGGTGCCATGCCATTTCTGTATCTATGTCATGTGACTGGAGGTGCCATGTCATGTCTGTATCTACGTCATGTGACTAGAGGTGCCATGCCATTTCTGTATCTATGTCATGTGACTGGAGGTGCCATGTCATGTCTGTATCTACGTCATGTGACTGGAGGTGCCATGTCTGTATCTACATCATGTGACTGGAGATGCCATGTCATGTCTGTATCTACATCATGTGACTGGCAAAGAGATTCGGTTAAGGACAGTTGCATTATATTCTTTTACAGTATCCTGAATGGACAATATAATAATTATGCTTGTAAAACCATCTTTTTTGTAGAGATTTATTTACGTCAATGGACGCCTAGAGACCAATCAATGGCTTCCACAGACAGAGATGCTGTATGATGTAGGTTTGAACTTGTGCTGGAAAAGATTATTTTAAGTTTTTATTTTGTATTTCAGGATGCTTTGTGGACTCACCGACACCACTCGACTCACCCACTCTGGAAATGAGGTAAATATTTATGTCCATGACTGAAATTTAATTTGGAGTCTACCATTAAAAAGACACACTGCAATCTTGATTCGTTTAAAACTGATGGTTTCCTGTTACATGTTACTATAATTGTAATATTTGGCACAGCTGTGGACATTTCAAATAGGAAATATGTCATCATGAACTTCAGGCCAAAATCATTAAAGCGTCATAGCACCAAATTATTTTATACACTGTAACAGCCAGCTAACTCTGAAACATGTCTCAATAAAAATCAAGATTGCCCTGTCCCACAACACCAAGTCTGTAATTTGTTCTTGTCTTGGTTAACACCATTTTGAATTCAAACATGAAACTTGACGACTGTGAGTTCATGTTCGAGAATTAATTCATAAGTGCTGTTGGGCTTATAAACTGATCGCAAAGTCGCAAAATTTATTAACATATCTTTCTTGTTTCAAAATAGTCAAGGAGGGTAATTCCTTCTTCCACTTGCACCAATTAAAAAAAAAACTTCATTAATTTCCCGATTCTGCTGTGCCTAAAGGGCAGTAGGATTGTATAAGCCTTGGGAATATATAAAATAAACCACGATTAAGATGTTGTTCACAAATCACAACGGTTATCAATTATTACTCAACATCATTGATAACATGCACAATCTTGAGCAGGGCACTTCATTGGCTACATGCTAGGACTAGAAGGACTAGGTCAACAGCCTGTCTATCTGGGCTCCCCTGGTAGTGGAAAGATGCCTACAACTCAGAGCATTGATTGTGATAAAGTATTTTGATAACCTAGACTAGAGCACATGTCACATGATAACGACCGATTGACGCTCCCTACTGAATAACTCTTATAAGGGCTTGCCTTCAGTAAGGGTATAAAATGGTGTTTTTTTCAAATATTCAAAAATTGTGATGTCTAGATTATAGTATGTGTAGTTAGACAAATTTTAAGGCAATTTATAACCTTTAAGGCCATAATGTATTGGTTGCAAGATTTATATCCAAATTTCTTTCAAGTTTGGGTCAGGGGTTAGAATTTTATTTTTGATTAGGCCTAAATTAAAATAATGTTTATTTGCCCTTTACCTACAGTCAGTTTTACCGACAACTGAGTTTGATTTCAGTAATTTCGGTCCTTTGTGATCCTTTTCGGTTGATACTCTGACTCTGTTATAACAGTCTGTTATTGGGCGCATTTAGAAACTTGCGCGCTGTGTCTATAGGATGATACCGTGTTTGTATGATCATTTTAGTAGCGCAGTGACTCATGAAAAATGGCTTATAAAAACAGTCAGAAAATTGAGTCCAAAACTGCGATATTTTATCATTTTAAAAAACTGGCTCTTTTAACTTTTGCCTTGTGAACACTAGGTCCTTCATTATTATGGCTCCCCCATACAAAGTGTGGTAGGAGAGCCATGTTGATTTTGTGCTTTCTGTCTATGTCTGTCTGTCTATAGGTCTGTCTGTGTCACAAACGATGTCCGATCAATAACTAGAGAATGGTTGGACCTAGGGTCCTCAAACTTGGAAGGATTGTTGATCATGGCAAGTAGATGACCCCTATTGATTTTGGGGACACTAGGTCAAAGGTCAAGGTTGCTGTGACATAGACTATCAAAATGATGTCTGATCAATAACTAGACAATGGTTGGACCTAGGGTCCTCAAACTTGGAAGGATGGTTGGTCATGACAAGTAGATGACCCCTATTGATTTTGGGGTCACTAGGTCAAAGGTCAAGTTTGCAGTGACATGGACTATCAAAACGATGTAGAGAATGGTTGGACCTAGGGTCCTCAAACTTGGAAGGATGATTGGTCATGACAAGTAGATGACCCCTATTGATTTTGGGGTCACTAGGTCAAAGGTCAAGGTCGCGGTGAGTTTTACCGGAGTTATGGCAATTGTTTTGCTAAAAAATTTTTTTAATTTTTTAATTTTTTTTTTATATTTTTTATTTATTTTTATGAATTTTATTTTGTATTATTTATTTTTTTAATTTTTATTTTTAATTTTTATTTTATTTTATTATTTGATTGTTTATTTTTTCCCCCCTTGTTGGATCAGTTTCACATAGAGTTTAAAAATCTTCTCTCAAACTACAAGAGATAAAGTTTTTTTTATTATCAGCTTTTGGATCCTTGGGTCAAATTTGGTAGCCAGTAGAGTGATACAGGCCCTCTTGGGCCTCTTGTTATCAAATAAAGTTGAAGAATTTACCTACCTACCTACCCAGTAATCTTTTGCTGGGTAGACCTGTAGGTTTTGCTGGGTAGGTAAAGGGCAAACAAACAATATTTTAATTTAAGCCTAATCAAAAATAAAATTCTATAAATATTTTAATTTAAGCCTTATGTGCCCATTTTAAAAATAGGGTGTATTATGTGATCACGCAGGGCGATGGCGGCACGCCAATGTAGTGTCCCCTCCGTAACTCAAAATTTAATTTTGATGAAACTTGGACACAACGTTTATGGCCACAGTATCTTGGCCACCTTCAGTGACCGGTCAAATCGCACATATAATTCCTGAGTTACTGCCCTTTAATTGTTGAAAATTTACGAATTTTGCAGTCAGCTTAATTACTTGAACATTTATAATTCAGTCTTAATGAAACTTTGGGACAATGTTTTTGGTCATAATATTTCAGTCAAGTTCAATAACAAGCCAGATCACACCTATAATGCCAGAGTTATGGCCCTTGGATCGTTGAAAACAGAAGATTTTTGCGATGTTGGCTCACTTACTTAAACATTTATATTCCAATATTGATGAAACTTGGGGACAGTGTTTATGGCCGCAGTATCTCATCCATATCCGAAAACCAGCCAGATAACACCTATAATGCCAGAGTTATGGCCCTTCGATTGTTGAAAATTGAAGATTTTTGCGGGGTGGGCTCACTTGCTTTACATTTGTAATCCAATCACGATGTTTATGGCTCAATATCTCGGCAAAGTTCAATAACCAGCCGGATTGCACGCATCATAGAGTAATGGCCTTTTGATTCTTGAAAACTGATTTTTTTTCGGTGTCAAAAGCTCAGTAACTTGAACATTATAACCCATCCTTGATGAAACTTATTAAACCGTTAAGCAAGACTATACTAGCCTTTGCGTTCTTTACTTGCATGCTGATCTGGGTTTACAATGTCCGGCTGCAGATCAGTCATTTCCCCCAAAACACCCCTTTGTCACATAAATGGAATGGTCTTAATTAAAAAAAAAGAGCAGTCCTTTGTATATATGTAGAGGGTTGAGGGTTAAAGATGGAGAAAACAAAGAGGAAAAAGGATTGATTCTTATTTATAACTCCTTGGCCGTAAAAACAGAAAATATATATACAAAGCCGTGTTTGATCGATTTGTTCTAAGCGATTGTTTTAAAATTCATTTATATCTTCACAGCCTTAGACTTGCTGTACTATTAGAAACAGTATGTGCGCAGTCAGCTGGCAAACAAAAATCAGTCTTTGATTAATTAGATTCTCAAGGAGGTTTCTATAAAGTGACAATTCTCTTGAAATTGAAATAATGTTGACAAATTTAGTTCCTGTACAATATGATTTATAATTTTGTTATTATATAACCTGATAAAAACTTAAAACTATATTCAGTTTGCTTTAAAGATTTCAAAATGCCTGTCAAAATGTGAAAAATTATGATGTTCGAATTAATTGTGACACATAAGATGCATGTTGTCCCCAGCGATGTCATTTAAATTAATGAAACTTTTCCAAATCAATGTTCATCTGGCAACAGTGAACATTTTGAAAACGGATGGATTTGCCACAGGCCGTGATACACGACATGGCCAATAAACATACTGAATTTTGTTTTAAAAAATAGTAAAAAAAGATCTTCAGTGAGTGTTTAATTTTGAATTTATTAAACGAGTTGAATAAAAGTATATGATGCGAGGCTGTACTGATATTTATCACATAACACCATTCAATATTTCGATATTCCACTAGTGGTATAACATAACGTTAATGTCGTTTTCTGACGTAATGTGACGTTATAAGTTGTAATAAATAGAATCTAACATTCGTTCTCATTCATTATTATATTCAATAATGAATGAGTACTCATGTAAGATCCTCTAATTATAGAGTTTAAATAACATTGTTGTTGTGATACGGGAAATAATTCCCGAGTGAGAAAGATTTTTGCGATATAGAAACGAGTGCACTTACGCACGAGTTCCTATATCACAAAAATGTTCTCACGAGGGAATTACTTCCCATATCATGACAACAATGTTAAACTATATATTATATATTCTGTGATGAATTTCTTTCCAATCGTCTTTTGACGCACGCATTCCTTCTTCTGTCATTCCTTTGGCGACAGTGTGGAGTAATACATAAATATTGTGATGTCACTTGCGCTGTGTGACGTCACGATATTGCTGCAAAGGGCTCGAACTGTCCTGTAGACGATGATGGCTGGGGTTCAGGGGGCATTTCCAGCATTTTTTGATTGCATAGGCATTTCAGGACCACTTACTTCTTCAAATTCAGAAGTTTTTAACAGTTCTTCAACCTGCTAAGAAAGTAGTTCCAAAAATCTGGCTACTGTGCTATCTTGCACACTAGGCGAGATAGCACAGTAAAAGAAGAGATATGTGATAGATTTTCTCAAACTGGTAAATTTCTATAATTCATCACAGACTATATAATATATAACATTCTTGTTTGATGATGTCATATGTTTGTATGATGATGATTTATGTTGCACCAGTCTTCTCCATAAAAAAAATAAATAAAGGGGGCAGGTGGGGGCAATTATTAGCGGGGAGTGTTTATATGGGGATATACGGTATTTTGTAAACAATCAAAAAACAGACCAGATTGTTTATTTATGAATTGGTAGTGACTACTTCATGATATCAAATTATAGTTGCATCAGGCCATCCAATACAAGTTATAGGAGGTACTGATATCATGGTCCATCTAGAAATGTAAACAAGGTTATGTAAGGTTGGTGCAATTTGTCAGATTGTATCTTATCCGTGTTTGATCTCACCACCCCCAGGGAGCTCTCTGCCCCCAAGACAGGACACATCTGACAGAAAAGTATATAAAATAAATATCGTTTTATTAAAGGATACACATAGAGTCATTGACTCAATAAAAAACCTATGTTAATGAGAAGTTTAGAAAAGACGGACCAATATTGCTTTCCTGACCACTGCAAAGATTCATCCACAGTTTCATTCACTTTTGTATTTAGCTCTGTTACTGCTAGCACTACACTACAGTACATCCACCAAAATATATGTCCAAGAAGGCCACCAGAAGCCGTCTTTAATTACAAAGTTAAAACATTGTAGGAAAAGTCTGAGTTGTTACTTTAACCACAACAAATAATGGTTTCCCCCTATAATTTCAGTACTAACTTCTCTAGAACATTAAATATTAATCTTCAGCAAAATTGAACATCTGCAAAATCAGGATGGCCAATATGACTAAAAATGCACAACAAATAGATCACAAAAAGCTGTAATTTTAGTAACAAAAGTTCTTCCTTTGGTGTTGGGATGGGAAATATAATATAAACGCAACACGGGAATTTCCGCTTTATATTGTATATACTGCACACTTAATTGCACATAATATTCCAAAGAAATCCCAAGATGTTTTTTAAAAAGAAAGTTGCAGTTAACTAGAGAAAGGACACAACTGTGATGTTGTAGACGTTTTAATCACACTACACTTTGTAACAAGAACTTCATAAATGTTGAAGTAGCTCTTTGAAAAATTGAGCTAGTTCAGTACTGTATTTAATGTAAATAGTTTGCAAAATGTTGCATCCTAAGTTTGCTCACATGATTGAGCCAAACGCGTACTCTGTGAATAATGAAACATTGAAGGAATACTATTTGCTGTATTATTTGTTGTTTTAGTATTTTTTCCAAAAGGAAAGGTCTTACGTAGCCATGTACCATTCGATTAAAAGCAGCATATTGTACATACAATATATAGCGGAAATTCCCGTGTTGATTCATATCACTTGAGTGTATTATTGATGTAATGCATTATTTCATCCTTAATAATCTGTACAAAATTTGAAATATCAAAATGTTCGCGAAAACAGGTGACACTACCAGAGACATTAAAAGGGGAACAATAACCTCATGTTTCTTCAGGTTTTTGTTTTTTAATAGAAATATTCAATTTTTAAGTATATCACATGTGCCAGAGAAGTTCTAATGCGTAATTCTTTGATATTTTTCTAAATTCAACAGCAGAAGACAAAAGTGTCCGTTTTACTTACAAGTCTGACATAACAGCAAATTTAAAGTGTTCCATTTTTTGGCAAATCTGTCATAATTTATTCATGGTTATTCAGAGCTTTATATAAGCTGCGTATCTGCGCAAAAGATTTTGTTCTATGCATATTTAAAAACGTAATATCAGAAAAACACAATGATTTTTTTCAATGCGTAGCGAAACAAAATATAGAGCTTATACAATTTTGCCGATCGAAGAATGGTTTGTACTATTGTCAGCTGTTCCGTACTCGTCAGTCGTGTGTAAAATATGTTCATGTACGATATGACGCAAGACTCGATTAGAACATATTCAGAACAAATCTACGTATGGCGAAACGAACATTTCATAGACGGGTTTCGGGTTTATATTTAAAATGTGTTGAAAGAATGTATAATTAATAAGTACTGTAATCCAGTCTGACTGTATGAATATCCTGTCAATTTATCCCGTAAACAAATTGAAAATGTATCGTTACATAAAAGTATTCACGGGCGGAAAAAAGTATAAACATAAATCACAACGTAAATAAATTTAGATAACATTTACTTATGTTGTGATTGATGTTTAAACTTTTTTTCGCCCGTGAACGCTTTTATGTTTTCTTCATGAGTCAGTTGTTTGGCAAATATTGTTTGCTTTAATTGATCAATGTGTTGTAAAGTAAAAAAAGAAAAACAAACTCACACATGTGCATAGACACATATTTACTTGAAACTGTACAATTTACAATAATTCTGAATAATTGAAGGGAGAAAGCAAATGTAAACAAATGAAGGGCAAAAATATTAATAAAAAACAAACATATTGGGGTAAAAAAAGACAAATATAAAAAAATGAAACTTTCTACACTTATCCAGCTAGTGGTCTTGTGGTGCTTTCTGAAATATGAAACTTTATTACATCGATACTTTAGAAATGTTCATGGAAACAATACTGTCAATTTACTCCAAAATGATTACTTAATGTTTAATTCTTTGATCTTTAGAAAAAGAACAGCAGAAGACAAATGTGTCCTGTTTTATTTTCAAGTCTGTCATAACAGCAAAGTTAAAGTGTTCCATTTTTTTGGCATGTCTGTCATAATAACTCTGGTAATTCATTATTCATTCAAGCAACTCTGCCATTTATCTTCATGACACATTCTACACCTATCCAGCTAATGGTTTTGTGGTGTTTTTTGATAAAAATATGAAACTTTATTACGTCGATACTTTCGAAATGTTCATGGAAACAATATTGTCAATTTGCTAAAAAAACAACGCTATTTAACCGTAATTCCAAACCAGCTCACGGTATTGTCATGAAACTTGCTAGACAATCATCAAGCCTGTGGTTTTGAGGTGCCTATTTGTATATGCAATTGTCTCGGTTCTATTCTGTTTGGGTTAGCCAACTGAGTCCATGTCAGTGGATAAAATCATTGCTATCAGGTTCACAAAACAAAATTGAATTTGACATGGCTGCTCAAATCTGTCATGGGTTGTCAAAGTTTAAAATTGATGGTATTGCTGTCTTGACTAATTTCAACAAGGCTCCATCAGGTAGTCCCTTGTCTGAATTGACCCATTTAAGTGATGTAAGTTTCAACATTGTATTGTCCAGATGACAGAAGCCAAAACAATTACCAATCATTTTGAAAAATGTTTTCTCTTAAACAAAGAGTTTTGTGATAAACAATGGTTGCTTTCAAATGGTAACAAGTCATTGGAGAAAAGCTTACAGGATGTCCATTGCAATAGCTTATAGCATTGATAAAATAAATAAATAATTTTTATTTTTTTTTAATATAATATTCAATTAAGTGAAAATGTTGAAGACTGAAAACAAGTTAAATGATTGATGGAACAAATTGTTTATGATTGACAGGTATCCTTTTATATAAGAATTAACTCTGCTTTCATAAAGTGGGGGCTCAATATACGAATCACGCTGTTCGTAATAAACGTTAAGGTGATTTTCTAACACACTTGTCCCGTCACATAAGAAATTATTATTACTTGCAGCTGTTTCGAATGGGTTGTTCCCAAACTTCATATACACATAACAACTGGTGACCTTATGTCCTTCTGTATGCCATTACCATCGGCTATATCAAAAAGCAGGATATTCATCACCTCGGTGATAGTTCTAGTAGTGTTGGGAATCGGACTTGAACAAATTAATAGATTAGTCGGTCTTCTTAGATGATCGATTACGGATTTTAATCACGATTAATTAATAATAGGGGATTTGTCTAATAACCTAAATAACTAATTATAATATATGGAAAAAAGGGGTGCAGGACATTTCGTACCATGGATGTTTTGTACAACTGGGTACGAAACATCCAATGCAAAAATAGGGTACGAATGTCGAAACGTCCTAGGTATAAAACGTCAATAGTTCGAAAAAGAATTTTTTGCCTAAGGACCTTTTATTTATATTTAATATTGCATAAACATTTGAAAACTCATAAATGCTTCGAGACTGGCTAGATATTTCATAGACACCAGACATTAAAAAGAGACAATGATCACCAAACAGTTCTTTCTTGAAAGGAGACAACATATTTAAACAAAATGTATTCAAACCAGTTTCTAAACCATCATACCTTTTTAATATTGGTCATAAATTCATAATATAATTTACACAGCTTATTTTCCCTTATACTGTCCTTCTGTTCCTGTGCAAAAAAACAACAACAACAACACACACACACACACACACACACACACACACACACACACAAAAATGTATAGCTTTTTTATTTTTAATAAAAAAATACTTCATTGTTTTGATTTTACTAAATAACGATTGCTATTTTAATGAAGTGTTTTAAAAAGTAATGAACACGTTTCGAGTTTGTCTTGTGCTTTTTGGACAGTATCATGTCTTGCCAGTTTTACAGTATACTTTTTACATATATAGATTTTCCTTTGTTATTTTGGTTTATTAGTTTAAACCCAAAATTATCCACACTTCCGATTGCTTCTGTTTTCCTAGAAATGGGACAAGTGTAAAGTTTAAATTAAAGTCTTCCTCATTTTCAGACCTGAATTTCAGCTTCCAACATTTTGATTACGTTACCTATTTTATTTGTTAAACGTCATTTAATTGGCTGATGGACTTAATTCATCCAATCAACGTTCACTTTAGGGTAAGCAATTCATATAAAGAACGACAACCCTTGGCCAACTTGTCTCAGCCAGCTAGACCATATCCACGGTGGGGAATCAAAGGCACCATAACGCTATTGTTATGCGTTAAACTTGTCACCGTGCATTTTCCGTTACGGTGCCCAGCGCAGAAATTGTCGTCAAAAGGTGAGTGTGAAATTGTTTTTTTTTTTTATCAAGACGTTTTATGTCCAATTTCCCAAAATCGGGGAATGTCATTCCGGACAAATATGTCCAACCTTTATTTTGAAAGCCAAATAATTGATAAAATGCCAAAATCTAATCGTGTAGAGCGTTTGGACTTTGCAAGAGTTCATTGTTGATTTTTCAAAATCAGAATTTTGTGACCATTCTTCAACGATCTGCAGGTGTACGCTAATATTTGAACTTCATACAACTGTGTAATGGACAGACGGATGCTCTGATATAAAAAACTGAATATTATATGCCATATAAAATGCTATAAACCCATTTTTTGAAACGTCGTGGTGCCCAGGTCGAGACTATGGTGCCCAGGTCGCGACATGGTGCCCAGTGCAAGTAACTTTAAAAGAAAAAGAAAACGGTCACATTTAATAAAATATACACAGGTATCCACTAAATAAATAGTTATGTCCTATAGAGACTATTTGGTGGATAATTAATTGGAACATGAACGGAGTTCGAAACAAAAAGCAGAGATTGTGGAGGGATGGACTAATTGGATAATTTAGCAGTTTGAAGTTGAATTAAGTTTCCCCACAAACACATTTTAACACAGGTCAAGTCAATTCAAATATTTGTTTAGTGGATATCTGTGTATATTTTATTAAATATGACCGTTTTTTTTTTTCTTTTAAAGTTACTTGCACTGGGCACCATGTCGCGACCTGGGCACCATAGTCTTAACCTGGGCACCACGACGTTTCAAAAAATGGGTTTATAGCATTTTATATGGCATATAATATTTAGTTTTTTATACCAGAGCATCCGTCTGTCCATTACACAGTTGTATGAAGTTCAAATATTAGCGTACACCTGCAGATCGCTGAAGAATGGTCACAAAATTCTGATTTTGACAAATCAACAATGAACTCTTGCAAAGTCCAAACGCTCTACACGATTAGATTTTGGCATTTTATCAATTATTTTGCTTTCAAAATAAAGGTTGGACATATTTGTCCGGAATGACATTCCCCGATTTTGGGGAATTGGACATAAAACGTCTTGATAAAAAACCAACACAATTTCACACTCACCTTTTGACAATTTCTGCGCTGGGCACCGTAACGGAAAATGCACGGTGACAATTTTAACGCATAACAATAGCGTTATGGTGCCTTTGATTCCCCACCGTGATATCATGCATGTGTCTTAATTGCAGATATCGGTCTGGGCAGATTAGGCCAATTAAAGTGCCAACTAGCGATTAGCACAATTTAAACTTACAACGTCAATTGTTGATGCATCAGTTAAACTTTTCACTTGCTGCTTCTCATAAGTTAAAAATAAGAAATTATTATTTAAATTAACTTAAAAATATGTTTTTTGAAAGTCGTTGAATCTCTCAAAATCTCGCCCAAAACGTTGGGGGGCGATTTCAAACGTTCTATTTTTCCAAGGCCCTGGTTCTGGATCCGTTTAGCATAGCGTAACGAAGAAATCGGAAGCGGGCCGGGTGACCGAGGCTATTGGCCGATGATAACACTTGAATGGTATAATACTATTTCATCGTCGACGATCACGTCGGAGGCATTTACTGACAATTTCTCGATTTATCTGAACAACACTAAGTTTTAGTTACAATTGAGTAAGATTTGTGGGAACGGTATTCAGAAAAGTAACAAAAAAAATCCTTACGTGATAATTTTAAAGTGAGAATAAAAAGAGAGAATAAAAAGTCTTCTAGTTTTTAGACACCTTCATGGAAAAAAATATAATCGAGTTGTTACTGCCGATTGTAATTTTATACATGAAATTTTTGTCCGAAGCATAACTTGAAAACTACTATTGAGACTGGAATGATACTTGGCACTATGATAGAGAGCAGTGACAGTAAGCTAGTGCAGCTAGTGTATAAGAACCATAACTCTATCTTCATATGATTAATTGTCCTTGTAATTTTATACTTATAGTTATTTTTTCCATTGCATAACCAGGGCCGTCGTTTGACCATTTTTGGGGCCCCATTCCCCTCCCTAAAAGTATGTATTTTCCCCCTTTTCCTGTGAAAGATTCCCCTTAAAAAAAAAAAAAAATTAGAAAATGTTAAACTCCTATACAGGAAAACAGCATACTTTTTGTAATTTGGAATGGTACATTCTTGGTGCCACTTAAATAATAAAAAAACGGATATATAATTGATGCAAATTTTGTAGCAAAAAAATCCCCTTTCCTTTAAAAATCGATGCAAAATTCCCCCCTCTCACGGCCCCGGCCCCATTCCCCCAATACAGAAAGACGGCCCTGATAACTTGACAAATACTACTGCAACATGGAATAAAATTCCACGCAATGATAGAAGGCAATGATAGAAGAGGAGGCAGGCATAAGAACCATAACTCTTATTACTCGAGCTTGAGTAAAAACATAATTATCCCTAGTTGCACACTTGCATTTATGTTTATCAAAAATATCTCGACTTGAATGTTATGGATTTCCTTTTTTACTTTAATTTGTAGGCAATGTATTGTTCAGTATGTTATATAAATATACTGCTTTTTACCGTATTTATGAAAATCAGTCATATCGTAGATCCACAACAAATTTGTTGTTGTATATTATAAATTAATTGTACTTTTTGTCTTTATTGACACTGATGCAATTTCATTCACACAAAGCATCCATTTTGAGGACTAGTCATCGGTTCTATCAATTATATTCTTGTCTACGTATGTTCAAATTTGTTTTGTTGTCTGTTGATGTTTTCCAATGACTTTTGTTGCGATGTTTTGTGACATCAAATACTAGTGGTTAATCAGGCATTTTATGGTCGCAAATTGAGGTGTTTTCCAATGGAGTAAAACATTACATTCTTCCTGCATTATAATGAATATTTTATGGCAGAGTTGTGTCCCTTAAATAGATGAAAAAATTGTATTTTTTGGTTTTGAACATTTTAACTCAACATCTTCAATGGGCATAAATTGTGTTGCTGCGTTATTTTATGTTTTCGATACTCTAGCTACCATTGTGAATACAATAATAAAGTTATGTTTAGTGAATGGTGTTTTACGGCACGTCGACACATAAATAGGTCATATTGTGCGCAAAAACTGATGAAAGTTGAAGAAATGAAGTAGTAAATGAAAATTAATGTAAATATTTAAAGATATATAAAGATATATAAAGATAAAACTATTTACAAATAAGGGATGATATGGTAGTAATATAAACTATATAATTATGTAAATCAACAAATGCCCATCAACGGGTATATAAACAAGTAAATATATGTAAGAACTATGTTTAATGAATAGAAACTGTAAAGAAGTTGTGTCTATATTTCCCAACAAAGAATATTTCAGATGGGTATCAATAAATTAGAATTTAAGCTGTATCACTTTTATCTAAGCGATTTAATCCTGGCATTTACCATATTATGCAAAGAAGAATATTTCAGATAATTATCAATTGTTCAAGATTTCAATTAAAAATTGCTAGTTGATTTTGATGCCTTCATCAGATGAACCTCATCACCAATGTTTACTGATTGACAGCGGATCTGTGGAAGATCTCGGTAGGGGCTGAGGGGCCCTGATGTTATCAGGGTCAGAGGGTTCCAGGCACTGTGATAATATTGACAGTGTTAAGTGGAAATCAGTGATGTAAAAGCCTTCAACTGTGTGGTTGTCTTTGTCAGTTATTTGTTTTTCATTTTAATTGTTTTTGCAAAGTTGGATTGTGTTTGTTTGTTTGTTTTTCACCAACAATAGATTTGCTTAATTGTTTTCTTTTTGATTGGAACTTTGTTGTTATGTACTTGTAATTGATTAAAAAGATCCCTCAAGTTATTTTGGTTTCATTTACTACATTTGTTGTTTTAAGGACCTAAGAATCTGTTTGATGTTGGTTGATTTTGAAGATTATTGAATATTTTATCCAGTGTAAAACATTTTTTTCAGATATTTATCAAAGTAGCTTCTGAGTATATTTATTTAGTTATTGAGATACTATGACTGAGAGTTTTTTTTAAATGATTTACAAATACTGGTAAAATAATATAGTCGTAGAAGTTTGTGATGCTTGGATATATTGTTAATAATATTCAAATACTTCATTTCTAAACAATAAACAATCAGTAAATTATAAGTTTATCATGAACACAATCAAACCAAGTCTGCTACTTTTTTCTCTTGTTTGTGTTTGTTGATACCAAGGTATCCTCTTTTCAGTATTTATTAATAGTATATAGACGAATAATAGTGGCCTGATTTGAGTTTACTATTGTATTTAAAACATTACTATTGAATGGTATTATAACAAGTAATATTTTCTGTGTTTTAAATACAGAATAAAGCAAAGTGAGAACTTCCTTCCTTAGTATGCTCCAGGGTGATAGGAACTCTGGGGAAGGCCAATCAGCCCTGTCTCTACTCTAGGGTGACAGGAAGGCCAATCAGCCCTGTTGTTGACATGCTTAATTGAGCACAGCAAGGTGTTACAGTCAATTAAGTCATTACCAGGCAGCTCTTCTGGCCTATATACTGCTGATAAGGCTTCTTTAATGGCTTTTAAATTTATATTATTGCTAATTGTTGAAATTCATTGCTTATTGCAAGATCTGAAAATGGACAGGAAAGTGAAGGAACAACAGCAATTAAATGAGTTTTAAATTGATTACATCAATCATCAATTAATGCCCCATTGTTGTTATTTAATTTTGAAACTCAAAATACATGTTTTCATCTTAATAAAATGTATACCTTTTATGTTAAGGCATAATATTAATTTCTATTACATTTAACAACTGTTTGAAAACACAATTTAACCTCCAATGCTTGCATATGCCTTGCAATTTTGTCTGTAGCAAATTCAAGACCTCTTTTCATCCAACTATGTTTCATAGTAATTGTGTAAGAGTATTCAAGAGATATTGATGAATGAACATTTGCAGGGTTTCCTGGTCCCACACAGGTCCCTTTGTTCAATGACCCTTTGCCTGACCCCTGGCCTGCAGTGACCTGTGCTAGTATTTGTCAGTGTAACCCACTGACACAAGTCCTGGGAAGACTTTCACCCTCCATGGCTGTTCATTCAGCGCATTAATCAGTCAAAGCAGCTTAGTGAAAGTAAAGACAAGAATTTGTATAATCTTCTTCAGTTATGACAGAATGAATTTTCCAAAATGAATGTCAGCCCAGAAATTAAAAAAAAAAGTTTCCCACTATTTGCAATAAAAACACAAAAACAGCAGGTTTGCATAATATATAACACAAATTATTAACATTGGCTGTCAGCAGTTACCTTTGTTGAAGCTTGGCTGGAGACAATGCAGAATTTAAAGAATACTTAGATATACATTTTCATTAATTGCTTTAACAACCCCTCAATATCACAGGTTTTTACTAGGCATTTTCACAAAGAACAGAACAGAACAGAAATTTTATTTCGACTTATATAGTATCTCGTCATCAAAATGTAATATAAAAAGTTTAATTAAACACATGACAGGCAAGCAAACATGCATCCCAACACGCACACACACACTCTCACGCACCACTCACGCACACACGCGCAGACTCACTCTCACGCAATTATATAAACAAATTAACAAAGAGCGTAGCATTATACATTTATTAAAATTATTTTTTAGAGGACATTTTGGGTAGATTATAATTATTTATTTTTTTAACCAATTTACCAGTTTGAGATATATATATTAAATATATAAATTAAATTTTATTCTGTAAAATGTTTCTCATTTCTGTTTGAATGTATATATGATGTAACTTGAATTTGCCTTTGGTTGACAGTCCATCCATTACACACATTGTCCAAACATCTCCATGGTCATTGTCTAGTAAAACAATTACTCAAAAATGCTCTTACATTTTCAAAACATTGATTTTGAAAACTCATTAATTTAACTGTCATTGTCTCAGAGTTGTTGGAGTCATGTGGATCTTGCAACGAGTCATGTCACAATTAATTTGATCATTTTCTATGTATACATTTTCAACTTTTTACTTGTCATAATTTTATCATATTTGATCATAACAAAATTTTGACACATATTGTATCAGTAAAATTGTCAAAATCAGTTCTATTTCAAGTTAGTTGTCACTTCAATGGAACTTTCCTTAAAACTCAATTAATAATGATAAAATCAGAAACTAAAGTGGATTTGTAATTTTCATGCAGAAGTTTCTGGTGTCACTGAAGTGTCAATATATACTTCATGATTCCTTATCAAATTGCACCAAGTCCTTTTCTTCTAAGTACCCTTTTGAAAGAAAAAAGTTGTTTAATTATTTCAAAATGCTATCTTTATAATATTTAATTGCATGTTTTGCATATTTTAAAATGTTGCTAGATTGGTGAGACTTAAATAATAAAAACATTAAAACGGTGAGAGAATGCTAAAAAAGCAAGTATCATCCCTAATTACACGGTTAGAATCGAGGCAGAAGAAGGCACGTATAAATCAAAATTGAACTTGTGTGAATATACAAATTAAAGTAGAACTATTTTTCACTGCATAAACTTTTTTTTTTATAAATTTTTGTTTTTAGTAAAAATGTCTTGCTGTTAAAGATATCCTGCCAGGATGCTTCATTTCAGCAATTAACAGTTTTCCTCCATTTCCAACACCTTGGTGACGATTGCTTGGGTTGTCTTCCTTCCCACTGGGTAAACCTGACCCCAAGCTGTCCTTTCTGATACTTATCCCTAATTAACACCTCTGTCTTACAAAGATTATCCACTTTGTATCCTGCACAGTAGTTGAAATTGTTGCACAGATATGATGCAATCGCTTGCAATCTAATTGCTAAAAATAACAGAAGAGTTATCAAAGGGATTTGGTTTGAGCTCGAGGAGCAGCAGATCGGTATCATGTGTTGTCCACACAGTGTAAATAGTTCAATAAAACTCTTAGAAACTAACAATGAAGTAAAATATTTATTCACCGATTTAGGCACATTCTATTTTTTTGTCAAATAAAAGTAAATAATTATAATCTATTTCAAGAATAGTTGTGTTCAATGAGAGAAAAAGAAACATATTAAGATAAATGTACATGTGTACACATGTGTACACAGTATAATTTTGTCTTGGTTTCTTGTCCGTCGGATGAGGACGTAAACCGGGTGGTCCCGTATATCGGTCTATCCTCCGAGCACCTTAAAGAACCATAGGAATCTATTCGATAATAAGAGTAGGGCACAGTTCCCGGATTCCTATGTATCCTTCCCCTCTCTCTGGGGCAGCTCTAAATAACATATACTGTGTTGATGAGCCATTAAACAACATTCAATTCTTTGTCTTGGTTTACATTTTTTATAGCAATGGCAATAAAACTATGTGTATACATGGAATATGATCAACAAGTTTTTTTCTCACTCAGTTGATAGATTGTTCTTAATAGGCTTTTTAGAATTGTATATTATGTCATATAAAAGAAAAGCATGCTTAGAAATGGACTGAAAGGAGCACACCCCTAATAACATTATTATGTGTTTGAAAGTAATTAATATGTTATGGATGATTAACTTTCTTCTCAAACAGTTTCAAACAGTCCAATTATATTCTCAATTGTAACAGTAGAAGTCAATGGTAGGACTCAAACTTGTTTCTGTTTGCTCAAACATCTTTAATACAAGATCATAGAAGCAATTAGCACAAAAAGCAACACAGAAACAAATCATTGCTTGAGTAAGTCTTCTGTCTGAAAGTGAAACTTAATGGATTGGTGAAGGTGTCAGACAAGGTGGCCCCATTGCTCCTGTTTTAATTTGTTTAGTTATATATTGCCTTTTGTTCTTATCTGCACTTTTAAATGGGAAGTAGGTCTGTTCAGTACAAAGCTTAGAGCCATTGTTTTATTGGGTTTATCTTTGAAATCTTTACCATTAACTGGTATTTTATGCTGTTCTAATTTTGTACCTCTCACAAGAACACCATAAAAGTGGATATCATCTGACAGCAAGGCTTACATAAGGTATTGTTTGGTGTAGGATGGTGAAGTTTTATTACACCATTAAATGTTGGTTACCAAGAACAAGAAATTGATAGTTTGAACTATTATAGTAAACAATGAGACATAAATATAAACAATCAGCCTAGATGGTGCTCTATCCAAATGTTGTGGTTACTGTATAACCCAGAGGCAATTATAAAACATTGATTTGCCATAATAATGATCACCTCCCTTTGTTGCACAGAAAAGAAATATGGATTGTAATTATTACCCCTCATAAATATACCTCTGAGAAAATCATGACAATTTTACAAGAAACAATTAAATGTAACATTTTATAAAATCAGTTTTTGTCAATTCTTTTGTATTCTTTTCCAATTTATGGACAGTAGCATGAAATATCATTATTAATTACTTCATTGCCCTTGTGATAAATTTAAAATGTTAAAATTGGGTAATGGGAGGGAATAAAACTTTTACAACATATAATAAATAACATAAAATAAGATTTCTTTGTCATGTTGGTACTGTCAATTTATTTAGATAGTTGTAATACTATGCAATATGTGCAGTAATTGACTTTTCTTACATCTTCTACATTTTTCAAAGGGTCTAGATGTTTATAAGATCTATGTTGAAAATGTATTAAAATTACAATTATTATTTTAAATCCTTTTATAATATTCTTAAACAAATCAGAAAGATTTAATTGATCTGAATTTATATTTTATACTCTTGGAAGTCAAGCATTTTCCATTTATGTTTATGTCGCCAAATTTTTACTGTTTCATGTAGATATAATTTGGTTTTCTATATTTAGATGATTATATTGACCAATTCCTTCGAAGTTGTATGATTTTGAGCCCGATTAAAACCCAAAAGCAATTAAGATGTCAATTAAGTAACTTTATCACTTAATTGGGTCAGAGCCTATTGGACATTAACCCCAGTAAAGAGATCAGCACTGATCAGATAAACATTATCTTGCCTTATCCAGCTGCTTCTCTATCTCTCATTAAACATTTACTCTGATAACTGATTCATTAAAATATTCTGTATGTGTCCTGTACCATATGATCAATAATAAATATATATACAAAAGTAGGTGCTGTAGTTTGCTATTTTAATATTAACAGCACCAACTGAAACATTATTATGATGTTTGTACTACTATAGTGCTTAAAACATTTTACTAGGTACAAGTTCAACTTCAGTATCGTTTGCTCTGTTGTGATAATGCATGTATCATTATAATAATCAATTGTATCGGGTATTGTTTATTATGGACTAGTAAAAATCTTTAAAAGAAATAACAGCATAGTTCCAGTCTTGTTCTTCCTTTCTTTTACATCTGGCTTTGGTTTAAAGTCGCAATACAGTTCTAAAGCTGTACCTATTTGATGTCAGCATCCTTTTCGTAGTTTAGGCATCTCTAAGAGTGTGTCAAGGAAGAGCATTGCAACCTGTATTATTTACCTTTTAATTTAATAAAAAGTATAGCCATTGTTCAGTGCTCATTGACCCTGTGTTTGTGCAAATAAGTCGTTGTGGATTAGGAAGTTGGTGTCATATGGTGGTGTGGTGTCCATGGATGGGTGTTGTCACAACGTAAGACATTGCCACACTGGTAAAGAGCAAATACGCGACTTCCTAAGCCACTTAGCACATCTGATCTGTCCACAGGCGTTATGTCATCTGATTTGCAGCTCTTGTGGTGGTGTTTCTACAGCAATTCCTCTAGCTTACCCTCCTTTAAGAAAATTAGTCTATTCAAAATGGATGTAGCTCTTATTATATAGCCATCAATCTAACCCTTTATAGAAGAAGTTTTGTATTTATATATATGTAACCATGTTTCTACAGCAATTTAGAATGGTATCTCATTAAAGTGTGTCACATATCTTGTTGTGTTTATGGCAATATAAGGTGTTGATATGAAGATGATATTGTCTATCTGCTTAGAAGATATGACTTTAAACAGATGTGGAACTTTGGTGCTTGATTAAAGCTAAGCATTGAATAATGCTTATATAATTTGTAACACATTTAACTGCAAAATAAATTCCAAAAACCTGATGCGGGTTCTTGTCCTTGCAGTTACTGTATTATGAGAATTTATATCCTTACCTGACACCCTGTTCCTTTCATTTAACATTGAAATTACACAAAAACAATTACACCTGTTCTATAGAAAATGTTTCAAATAGCAGCAAAAAAACACACTTATTTTGCTGAAAGGTTTGTTTTATTTTAAGTTGATCAACATCTTGGCTTGGGTGTTAGAACGAAGTTGCCAAGTATATCGTGGGAAAGAGGTTCATGCAGCTTAAATGACTTATTTCGGATCATCCATCTGTCTCCCGCGTTCGTTGTCCAATAATGAATTCTATGTTAATTGATTATTAATAATCACAGGTGCCCTAAAGATGTGGTTAGAAGCTTAATTACAAGAAAATACATGGTTCCAGAGAAAATCGAGAAAATCTAAGTGTGTTGACATAAATAAAATGCTCTGTATCCAGGCTTTACTTTCTGGCTATACAGAAATAAGCATGTTTCTACAAATGACAGATGTTTTATATAAGTTGATTTATGTGTTTTACAAGTGTGATTAGACACAAGCTGAAAACTTAAGAAATTATAAGAAATGGGCAGACACATTTCCACTCCTTTCAGCAGTGCAGATTTCCTGCGGTTTATTGGTTACCATTAAGTAGTTGTTGTGCTGTTGATGGCTTGTTTGTGTTGAAGCAAACATTATTAAAAAACATTACAGCTTTTTCAAGTCATTTGAAAACAACTAGATTAACCTTGATTGGGTCATTTTCACTGAGATTGGGAGTTTCACACTCATTACAACACCAGCATATAGTTTTGTCACCTCTGTCTGTACATATGTGAATGGGACTGGAAGTGTTGCAGTTTTTATTCAGTATGCAAGTTTTGGCATTCAACAAGGTGTTGATATTGCACCTTGATTAATTATTGCATTTGTTCAGTAATGAAGACTATGAATTATATAGTTGTTGTAGTCGCATACGACCATCACTACTCAAAATAGGAAGCTAATTGGTATTGCCAAATGGTAACATGGTCCTGCTATCTCATTGTGTTGCAAATATAGAAGTAGTATTTCTATAGGAAATTAGTGGGGTGTTTTTTTGGCATAATCAAGTATATTTGAATTAATGTCTTTGTATAAAAAAAAAATTATTTAAGAAAGTTTACTTATGTCAATAGGCAACTTCAGTATTATGTTTTTATCATGTGATGGGTATTTGTAGTATTTCTTTGAAGTTATTATGTTTCTTCAATATGTTGACTTAGAGAATTTTATCTAAAATTCTGTTTTTTTAAAGATTATGCAAAATACTGACAGATAAACATTTAATCTTAAGTGATGTTTATTTGAAATACCTTATCAGACAAAATATCAGTTTGATACACATATTTTTCATAAACGTTAAAACGTTTAAAGTCATCATCAATACAGCACAGAACAGTGGAATCAAAAGATTACATTCCTAATCTGGCATATGTTGCCCAATATTGGACAGTTTTATGACATTGGTATGTGAAGATGAAAGGGACCTCCTTCCTAAATATCAACAAAATCTCCCTAATACCTGTAATACCTTCTAGGACAATACACATAGTTTACTGAATGGCCATACTATTTTACTGGGCAATCTTTTTGTTGCTCTATACCAACATTCTGTATTTAACCAAGATGGGCATTAAGATAGGTGTTCGCCATTATGTCACTGGTATTTTGTTGAATGGTTTTTCTTACTCTACTTGCAGTGTGCACAGATTTTCCGCCCTGAATCCAGAAGTGAAGCCAGAGGCAATCAGCAAGTAAGTTGACAATATGTTTACATCCCCTCCCCCTTTTCTCCATTACTACTTCTGCTTCATGCTTTGTCATGCCTCAGGCTGCCAAGATCATTGTTTGCCTACTCCAGTGGAACAGGAAAACTCTGATTATATCTTCCTGTCTGATCTCAATTCAAACCAATTTAGGTTGTAAAAGCTAATTTGATGCCTGTCTAATGGGATAATGGCCATTCAATTACCTGTGACTTGTGTGTCACATGACCAGAGCTGGGCTGTGATTGGCTGTTGGTTGGACAGCATGATAGATATACCTGTGGAGAGAGTGTTTGGCACCAGATTTGAAATATACACAGTAGTGATAACATCATAAGTGCAAATGTCAACCAGTGACAGTAGCTGTCAAAAAAGCCTGTCCTAATATCTAGGGAAAGCACAACATTTAGGGATTTTTATGCAACTTAATGTAACAAATATATAAATATAAGATATAACATTCTTTGTGGACATCATGTCATCGTGTTCTGTGTTAGTGAAAAGGCTTTTCAGTCTGAACTTGGATTTGTCACCTATTTCTCCATACGCTGCAGATGAAAGGTATACATTTTGTGATTTTGTTGATGTTTCTTGCAGCTTGGTATCTACACTGACAATAGAGAAGAGCGGATTATGCCAATAAATTATAAAATACTCCTTATTTTCAGCAGTTTGTGCCTGGATTACAGCAGTCGTACCATATGTGACATTGGAGATCATATGTTTATAAATTTTTATATAATTATATGTGTGTATATATATATATATATAGTAGTTTTGATAGTTATACCATTTTCACACTCGCAATGACATTTTAATTGAATGAGTCTTGCAGAGATCTATTTTATGATAGATTCACCGTCTTGCATAGGAACAATACTAGGTTTCTGATTTAGGTATTTGGTCAGTATCATGCCAGGTTCAGATAGACACTGATGTTCGCTTTATAAAAGATATACATAATATAATTAAAGACGTAAACAAGTTCCCTCATTTCAAACAGTTTATCCAGGGCATAATCATTTATAGTGTTGTCTCCTATTTTTATAGACGAAACTAAATATATAATGTCAGCATTTTGTGTTTTTTTATTTTTTTTGGTTAAAATAGATTATTGTTTAAATAAGATAAGTGAAATATTTCACCTGATTGAAAGTTTTAAAACCCTAATTACAGAAACTTAGGTCACAAGAAATTCAGCACAAAGGGTTTTAATTATAGCCCCTGTACAAATATTGACAACGTGTGCCCTAACATAGACAGTCTGTTGGTTTAGGGACTTGTACAAGTATTTGCACAAAGTGGACAGTATTTATATGGGGGTAATCAGGTTATTATCTGATAATTGTCACAATTGTATCCAGGTCACGTTATTTCTCTGGTAAAATTCCATCCTAAAGTCTGGCTTACTGAATATTGACAACAATATTGAATTGAATCTGGCTGCCTGTGTATAAAACATTTGTAGATTTAAACAGTAAACACGAACAAGACATTATTTTTATTTCAATTATATTGAAGAGCGTCTCTGTGGCTGAATGGTTAACAACATTGCGATGTAAACCTTCGCCTCTCACCGCTGCGGGTTCGAATCCGACTTGTAAGTGAGGAAAAGTGGGTGGTCTGCCTCCACCACAAAAAATTGACCGTCATATGTTACCTTACAAATGTGTTGAAAATGACGTTAAACGCCATACAAACAAACAGATCAATAATATTGAGTGTCCGTTTATTACAATAATATTCAGTGTCAGTTATTTTGAATTTTATTTTCATGTTCTGCTTCCTTGTTTGTTTCACACGTGCACGGCACACAGCTATGGACGTAAAAATTCCCCCTTGATTAGTCATTGTATAGGCAGGCCAATATACAAACCCAAGATGACATGTTGACAGTTTTCTCACCCCCATCCTGGATGTATTTCCTTCTCAGACCTACATAACACATTGTCCTGTCCCTGGCCCCCTGTGGGCACACATTGGTCATTGGGGTAGTAGGCTGTTCATGTACTTACATCTGTTTTCTGTTTCTTACTGTTACTTTCAATTTGGAAATTCTAAAGTAAAACTCTAAATCTTGGATGCTTGGAAGCAACACGAAAATGTGATAATAACATTAATGTTTTTTATTTTCTATGTTATCAAGACAATTGTGTTTAGATCAAGCGTAGAATTGGATAGCGAGTAAGAAAAGCTTCCCTTTGCAATTGCACAATTTCTTTGTGTTTCATCACCTATCTATTCAGAGAAATAAAATAATTCATCTATTTAGCAAGTTTGGAATTGTACAATTCCATTAGTTTTTCACCACCTTTCTATTCAGAAAAAAATAAAAGCGTTTATCTATTTAGCAAGTTGGCAAGTGTATTTTGAATAATTTCATTGAAAAGTTGTAGTTGTATGGAGGTGAGCACACAGGCCCCTGGAGGGACAGGCGGTAATGATGATCGTAATAATTGATAAAATTATGTCACCGATAATTTGTATTCCATATGTACTAGCTTACAAGATAACCACTTTGAAATTTACTTAAAAAAGCAAAAAAAATCATTAAATATAATCTGTTTTCGCAAAAAAAACAGCATTCACAGAATTAGATTTTTCACAAAAAAACAAAAGTATTCATAGAATTTGTATTTTCACAAAAACAACACATATATTCAGATTTTTCACAAAAGCATAAGCTTCAGATTTTCACAGATTCTTGCATTATTAACCTGCAATTAAAAAAATATGGAGCTTAAATATAAAAATATACACACAATTTGAGAAAGTAAAATATTGCGACCTTTGTTTAGATTTCTTTTTTAAATCAATAGATTGGTAAGAAAAGAACTATCAAGTAGATGGCCAATGTAACAAGGGTATAATAATTGGCCATATATCTGCAGTGTTCCCACCCAAGTATATCTGGGATGCGCTTCACACTCAGGGGGTCTTGTATTTCTACAAGAAACATGCATGCAGTATAATATAGGCTGGAATAAATCAAGCTAGTCATGTAATTAATGCAAACATGTTCCTGTGGTGCCAGCCTCTATTCTGGTTATGCTGCCTTGTTCTGGTTTTCTGTTGCTACTAGAGTTGCATCATTTCATTGTTTACTAGGATGCTTCGGTTACATCATTTCATCATTTCCTAGCTGCAGTCTCTCTGAATTTACTGTCCTCAACATTACTATAATTAAAACGATGAACTGGAGTCAGGAAGTAAATATATAGTATCGGAGTGTTTTGTTTTTATTCAAAATTAATGATAGTGTCTACCATACTATAGAATAGTATGAGGATTACACAGTACCATTAGTTTCGCATCGTAACTCGCTGCATTTTCATAGATAATAATTATTTAAACATAAGAAAACACTCAAATGGAGATAGTAATATAACTGATTGCATTAACAGTTGTAGCAGGAATTCTGTATTCTAACTTACTGTAGAGGTAGATTATGGCAAAAGTAGGAGCATTACCATGTTTTCAATCAACACTAATTGGTAGAAATTAATTGTGTGAGATTTCTGTCACATCAGAAATCACATCATATTGCATTATCTGTAGTGTTGGTAGATGGTATCTGCGTGGCTGGGGGCCAGCCCCTATCTCATGTCTCCATCTTAGTATACCCAGCCAGGGGTGGGGGTACCAGATCAGTGAACTGCCACACTGACCTATCTCTCCAAACTTGCTGCATACATAGTTGATTCTTGCAGTGAATCTGAAATTAACAAGATCCTGGTTAGGCTCTGAGATATGGTTGAGAGATTGTACAATCAGGTGCCTGCATCTCTGAGTTACAGGGACCCTGGTGTCTATCTCATGGGGTTGTCTGGGGCAGGGGGCTAGAGATTACCTCTTTTTGTAATTGTATTATTTCTGATAAGGGATTTGATCAGCTATTTCTCTTAAGCTCTCCAACATTTTGTAATATTTAGCACACAAAAATAATTAATGGTGAAATAAAAAATATCAAGTCATACAATCTTGATTTAGATATTTTTTATGGATTTTACTAACATATGCTATTATGCATACCAAATCCATGATCGTTTATCAGCGCCCATGAAAACTGTTGTTAACTCTGCAGATTGTAGATTAACACCCTCCCAAAGTGTCAATTAGTTGACAATATACAGGCAGTCACACTAACGCTTGGTGACTTACCATTCAGTAGCCCAGGTGCAATATGACTGGTGCCAAACTGGTGTTGCTGGCCCAATACCCTCTAGTAATACACTTGGTGATTTACCATTAAGTAGCCCATGTAGTACACAGGGTGATATATGCCTGGTGTCAAACTGGTTTTGCTGGCACCAATACCCTCCAGTAAAACACTTGGTGAAATATGCCTGGTGACAGACTGGTGTTGCTGGCCCCTAATCCCCTGTTAGTTGTATATACATTGACATAGGTCACACTCACTTTGCAATATGCAAGCTCCTGGTTACCAGTAGCCCCAAATATCACCCACCCAGTAGCTGAATATACAGGGCCATAAATCACTCTCACTAGCTCCCACCAGTAGCCCAAGTAAACACAAATGTATAGCTGCCTCATCATGTAGATGGAATATACAATGTCAAAGGTCACACTAATCAAGCAATATGGAATTTCCTGGCTATCAGTATTCCCAAATAGCACCTCCACTAGAGGCTGAACATACAGGGCCATAAATCACTCATCACTCATAGTTCTCACCAGGAGCCCCAATATACACCAGGCTCCCTCACCAGTATCCCCACATAGCACCTCCACCAGTTCTGAATATACACAATAAATCTGCATCATTGTGCCACACTGTTAGAGTGTCATGCCTATGTGACTTATTGGATGCTAACCTGCAAATTAGAATCACACTGTACTGTGAGGGAAAATAAACCCATTGTTCTGTGTGTCTTACAATCTGTTACAACACAGAGATTCTTCTGCTTCCTTCTGTTTGGATTATTACTGTGTATACAGTGGATAGCAATCTTTGTTAAGGTATTTTTACATTCATCTAGATGTTTTCCTGCCAAAAGATATTTCTGTATATTTTTAATTTTATTATTTATATCTAGATTGACAATATTATTATTAGCAGCTGAGTGAAAACAGTATACATGTTTGTGAAATTATTAATGGTCATTCAGTGTTTCCAAGTCTTTCAAAAAACAGGATTTTAATAAATTTTGTTTTTCTCTCACCAGGAGAAAGACGATAGCGTTCCGGCGTTTCAACAGTATGCCAGTTCCAATGATGCGGCTGAGTCCAGAGGACCTAGAACATGAGGTGCAGACAGCCACTACTGCCATACCCCAGTGTACCAACATAGAGTCGGCCAACACAGATCTGATGGACATCAGCTCCGACACCCTCACTGACATCAGCTCAGACATGAGTCGAGGCAGTGAGACATCCGAAGATTCGCGTTCGCCAGGAAAGAGGGCGGTATTCTACATCGACGAGAACAGCTCCCAGGACAGTGGTCTAGAACTTGATAGAGACAGCAGAGATGCTAAAGATTTGGTAAGAATCCCAACCTCATTCTCCGTCTCTCCTCGTCGCAAAATTCATTGGTTTACTTTTGTTTATTTCTCTAATTTGATTACCAGTAGACCCACAATTCCACAATGTGCCAGTATTATATAATTACTAAATTAGGCAGAAGTGCTAATGTTAATAAACAACATATATAAAAGAGACATTTTAATATTGAAACCAATTTTTCTAAGCGTACCTATGAATTTGAAAACAGAAAATGATGACTTATGAAGTTCTTTATGTCCTTGTTAGCTACAGTAAATTTTACCCTCTGGAAGTCTAAATAAACATATTTCATAATAATTGATGTTTTAATGTTGTATATTTGACTGTTTTATAACAACATGATTGTATTACAGGAAGATTGTTTTGAGTTTGCTGCACCACGCGGAATGCCACCAATGTCACGGCGTCACACGAAGATCATCAGCGAAGACACATGCTCCCCATTCAAGTATTCCCCCGTAAAGGATATGTCACCATCAAAGCGCAGAAACTCGTGCCCAGTTGGCAGTCTCGTAAGTTTCTATATTTCATAGTCGTCTTTAATTAAAAAATAAATAAATTAAGGGCTCTTTTCTTTATTTTCTTTTTTGAAAAGAAATGCAATTTATTTGAAACTCTTTCTAATGTGTCTAAATATGTAACAGTTAGGAAAAACTTTCTTTTCTTATCTTTATCAATTCAACTGCATTTTAACTGAAATATTTCTTAAAGCAAAACTAAATAAATAAATGAAACTGTTCTAATGTAGGGATACGTCTGTAAAATGTAAAAACATATTTAAAGGTAGCTTATTTCAAATGACCCGACTGATAATCGCTTTTCTCCATGCAGGATTTCTCTGGTGAGATTGTGAAGGCTATCGAGGACGACGGTACCAGCAGTCCACTGAAGATGTGTCGCCTCACCAGCCTAGACGAGGGCATCGACGACGGCTTCCTCGACATGATGGACGAGGAGGTGGCCAAGCTGACAGACGGCTCCTTCAAGAGTAGCGCCATGTCTAGCCTGTTCTCCGCTCCACTCATCAACAAGGTCTCACACACACAGGACGATGAGGATACACCAGTGGTAAGTCTAGATATAATGCCCCATTTCATGATTTGTTACATCCTTTTTATATAGAAACAACTAACAAGCCAGCACTGAAAGTCAGTATTAATTTGGCTAATTCATCATTCACGCCAATATTCAGCGACACAGTTCATCTGTGGAAGAGGAAATATCTGTATGACTTAGTTTGATAGTTCAAACTTCAAAAATATTTATTTTAATACTTCGAAATTTCAAAAAACTTGCATATGCCATTTGTAGTGGAAAATGCTTTAAAAAACGTCCAACTTGTTCCCTCTCTATCTTGATTAATTATTGTTTGGCAGCTAGGCTCATTTTCATGTTTTTGTTACAGACCAGACGAGTTATGTCCAGAAGAAATCTCCACCGATCACAGTCTATGGATGTACGACCCCGGGGGCTGTCCTTCAAGCGTGAAAAGCCAGAAGACAGTGTTTCTCCGATGCAGTACTCGTTCAAGAGAGACTCGCCCCAGGACGAAAGCACCCCCATACAGAAGCAGAAGAGAAGGCGGCCATCTTCGGTTGTCGAGTCACCCGTTGCCTTGGGAGTCCCCAGGCCGTCGCTCCACAGATGTCATTCAGAGTCCGAAGCGATGATCAAGTCCGCCCTGAACAGACAAGCAGATGAACCAGATCTCGTTGGAGATTGTTCTAAGGTAAAAATATAATTTAAGCTTTATTTAAATAAAAATGCCAAGTTAATATTAATTTTCCTTCCAATCTGACATGACCTAAGGCACTGCAGTGCATTTATCTACAAGCCTTCCTGAGCATTTTTCCGTCCCCTCCATGGTGATCCAACAACTTGTGTTGATAGGAACATACAGAAGTCACGATGTATCATTATAATTGTCTACATCCAGACTTAACAATATATATGTTTCTTTCACTTTGATTTCATATACAAGTATCAACCTTCAAAAATAACAGAAAAGTGAAAACTGAAAGAATGTTTTTTTGTATACGTATATTCATTGATCTGTTATATTTTTCAGTCATACTGTTTACCGACATTTGGTGGGAAGCATCAAGACTTGAAGTCCATATCCAGTGAGACGGTGTCGCGGGTGTTAGAGGGTGCGTACTCACACGAGATAGAGCAGGCCATCATCGTGGACTGTCGATACCCGTACGAATACCAAGGCGGACATATTGAGGTGAGAATTTGGCAGAAATGGAATGATAGACTTTGAAATACAACTTTGATAACATATTCATACATTTTACTTCATGCTTGTCAAGAAAATCTCTTCTAATATATTTTGTCTGGGTTGATCAGGCAAATAAGCAGATATGATACAAACTATTTTTCAAGAAATTTGTTTTAATAAAGTCAGTCAACTTCAGTAAAATTTGGCTTTCAACTGAGAGGCGTTCGCAAGACTGTACAATAAATGAGTTTCTGGGATTACATTCAAATTAGTTATTATACTAATATTGTTCTTATGAAAGAGAAATATATACTATGCAATAAACATACTGTTATTAAAAGCTTTTAGGTAAATTTTATATTTCATATTTTTGTTCATTTCAGAGTGCTATGAATATCTACACAAGCGAGGGAATCATAGAAGAGTTCCTGAAGAACCCTATTAAGCCCCGTGACCCCAGCAAGAGGATCATCATCATATTCCACTGTGAATTCTCATCAGAACGGGGTCCTAAACTGTCACGATTCCTACGCAGTAAAGACAGGCACACAAACAAGGACTGCTACCCCTACCTCCACTACCCAGAATTGTACCTGTTAGACGGGGGATACAAGGTGTTTTTTGAAACCGAAAAGGTGATTATTCTAAATTGTACTTGATAAATTGATAGATCCCACGTTCAGTTTGTAGCTATGCCCTCTATTGTCCATAGGTCAAATTCCCACAAACGTGCCATGTACTTCATTGTATTATAGTCATTTGTGGGACTACATGTGATTTCCTTATATGTGTAAATACTTATACTTTATAATTAGCTCAAATCTCTGGTTTATGTAAGCTTCATTGACAGATCGGAACAATCGAGAGAACTCCCTATTATGCGTAATATTAGAATTTAGCAATCTTGTGCTGTAAACTATTTCACTATTTTGATATTGTGTCTGTTAAAAAGTAATGCTTACAAAATGACGTCCAGTATTTGACCGTCTGTTTCTTGTATGTTTTTGACATTCTGTTTCCTGTATATTTCAGAACCACTGTGAGCCTCAGACGTATATGCCAATGTTACATAAAGACCACTCCGACGATCTGAAACTCTTCAGAACCAAGTCCAAATCATGGGCCGGAGAACGAAACAATCGTCCAGGCTTCAGACCACTCAAGTTCTGAGGTCAACCAGTCCCACAGCTGTTACTGTTTTTACTGTGTCCCAGTTGAGGTTGATAAATTGAACAATCATGGTGAAAATCACAGACCATTATAAAGGAGCTAGTCAAAGATTCCGTCCAATTACATTGGAATCATTTTCATGAGAGAAAAAGAGACACATCAAAGTGAAAAATCGCATAAAATGCAACAAAAAAAGCTCATTTTCACCCACAATACAAGAATCGACCTCAGCCTGTTTTTAACATAGAATGCAAGTTTTGTTGTGTTTTTATTTATGTTTGTTTTGTTATGACGTTTTAAGAAAGATAAACAAAAAAACATGTTGCCATGGTGTTGTTACCATGGTGATGTTACTGTTGTTACCATGATGACAAGAAAGTGCTGTCCTGTATATGTGTACATTTTGTACAGTTGTTTGCACGGTCCATGTACATTATCCGACACAGAGCACTGTAAACAGAGCACAGCATACTAATCTAGAGAAAGTATTTATTACTAACAAGAACAAACTTATGACTGTTGTCACATGACAGTGACTATGAATGTACTAAGGTGTGCGAGGAAAATATTTGAATGTGTTTGTGGAGAAATAATGGATTTATTGTAGAGTATATGATCTAAATATCTTTCTTTCTTCTCTCCTCTCTCTCTCTCTCTGTCTTTCCTTCTTACGATATATGATAACAGGTTTATGTGCTTAACAATTGAAATGTGTGTCTGTCTTGTCTGCTGAAGGGCGTACACTACTTTCTGATCGGGGGCAAACGTCATAACTAGATTTGTTTAATCGAGACCTATTGCTTCATATAATGCCAAACGTGGCAATGTTTGAAAATTAGTCTTGATTTAATTCTTAAAAAATCACTGTTTTGGTAAAAGAAAGTTGGAAATGAAAACTGGTAGATGGTTTAACACCAAGATGATGCCCCTGGAAGTAGTGTACCCCCTGAGGGAGAGTGCTAGATTTATTTATTGTAGATGTAGATATGTGTACGCTATTAGACTAGCCAACTGACTTGTGTAAATCAACAAAAACAAACTACCCAGAATAAATCAACAAATAACATGTATTTTATGGTGCATAGCTTGTCCTTTTCTTTGATGGTCAAGGTAAAAGAAAGGTGTTTAAATGAAAATAAACTATGAAGTTATAAAAATTCCACTTGTATGCATTGTGTGCAAAGAAACTTTTACACGGGAGTCTCAATATCTAAAGAAACTTTTATTTAATAATAATATAATTTTTTGCAACTGGTTGTATTTTCAGTCAATTTGTATTGTAACTTTAAGTAAGAAATGCTGATATAGATATACAACGTGAAATTCTAAGCCTAAACATGAGAGGCAAAGGCCAAGCGATGTACCATTTTATTTATAACAAAATGTGGTACTGAAATTCTGTCAACTAGTGTGCTACGTGGAGAGAAGTTTGAGATTCATGGCTTTTAAAATTGTTTTACAACTGCATTCTATGAACTTTTATATTTCTTTTAAATTTTGTTTTTTTATCGAAATTGGTTTCGGAAATGATCTAGATTGAGTACAGGTATTTTAAAAAATTATAAAGGATGTCCAAATTTTGTTTGAATTAGTCGAGCTGTTAACGAATTTTTAACAAACATATGCGAAAGAAAACAACTATACAGTTTATTGATTGAATCTAAAATATGAAGGAAAAAAAATGTAATGAAATGGAAAGTAAGGCTCATGAAAGTAATGTACATGTACATAAACATACAAAAGCATTTTCTCCTGTTGATTGAGTTAATGGAGAGGCTGACAATATGATGTTCACCTTGTTGTAGAGTAGCCAATGTTGAAAAGCGGTGAAATATGTTGATTTTACAAATTTTAGTTTTTATGTCGCCAACTTTGTCTGTCCTATTTATTCTGGCTATTTATTTATTATTTGTGTCGTATAGGTGCCGATATTGTCGTCTTGGCAGCCTTAGTTTAATGGCTAGTTGTCTCCCTTAGAATGATGTGTATTAAAGGGACAGTCGGCAGTTTTAGACTTTTAAAGATATTGATTACATGTTCGTACAAGTGAATTGGACATTTCAACAAGTTAAAGAACGGCTTTTAAGAACATAAATTACCCTTTTTTTTATTTTGAAAAAAAAAAATTACCTTAAATTTGAATGTTCATAAAAGTTAAATTGTCACATTTACAATTAAGATTTATTTAAAGTAAAATTCAAAATCATTAATGGAATATGATAACACAACCTTGAATATCACAGATTAACCCCCTTTCTTTATAAAATAATACAAGTTTGAAAACACGTATTGCTGAAGCTATATTTCAATAAAAAAAAGTTGAGACCATGTATAATGAGTATTTTTGTCATTTTCTCTGATTGTCGACAGTCCCTTCAAGGGGTGTGTGAACACACCCTATATGTCTTGCTGATATACGCTTGTACTCACACTGGTGGGTGTACTCATACTGGTGGGCTACCACAAAAAACACATGGTTAATCTTGGTAAAAATTGTTGCTAATTTATTGGGGACAACGAAAGAAATGTTAAATTCTCATCTCATTAGAAATGTTCACATCCATCACCAGATGATCGGTCTCAATCATGTATGAATGATTATTTATTTTCTGTTGTTGTTTTTTGTGTTAATTGGTTTAATAGATCTAGGCAAATGCAACAGTGACCAGAATTCAAAATACAGTTTTATTCTGAAAACTTAGTCTTAAATCTATGTATGCCATTTGCTCATAGTAAAAGAGAAAAAAATCTTCTCACAGAATGTTATTGATAACAAGTTGAACTTATTACTTGATATATCGAGAGTTTGGATTTAAAGCATACAAAGAAAATTGGTATGAGCAAAGGGAGAGAACTTAATTATTATCATTATATCATAATAAATTTTATTATATACTGAAATTGCTTGTTTGTATTTCTTCTTTACCATAATAGTGCATAAACTGCTATGCATAGGCCTACAAGTCTCTTGAAATATCATATTAAGTTGAATTCTGCAACATGATATGGAAAACATGGTTTTCTGCGTGAACACTCCCCATGTATAAACCCTAAGCTCGTAAAACTTACAGGTACGTCACCCTTGGTATTGCATTCAAAACAGTCTATTAAATCATTTTAAAATTATTTTATTTTAAGAAATTTGTGGTTCTTGGTGTCAAGAAACTCATTACTCAATGAGTGATACAGTCAATCTGTTTCTCACAGCAATATAAAAGGGTCATTCAGTTCTGAGAACACACTGAGTTGCATCATAATAGCATGATGTGATGTCATAATAACAGAGTGTGTTGTCATAATAGAAGCAACCAAATGAAAATATGAATGAAGCATTCTGATTGGTTCAGTGATAAAAATTGGACCAATAAAACCAATTAAGTTAAAAGCTCATTACATTCTCAGAACACACTGAAGACATTGAGTAATGAGGTTCTTGAAACCCAGAAACACAAAATTCTAATAATAAAATAATTCTAAAATGCTTTAATAAACTGTTTCAAGTATCATCTGGTCTATAAGCCTGGGTGTCCAGTTGTAATATGCAAACTTGTCTGAAATGTGCCATAATTGTTTGAACTTTTCTGTACATCAACATTTAATGTCTCGTAACTTGGTGCATAACTCACAATCTATTGATTAAACATAGAACACAAATCAACTTTTATTCCATTATCTGGAGCTGTTTGTGATGGTACATTGTGTTACATCAAAATCTGAAGCAGTTAGGGTACGTCCACCAAACAACCTGCGGTATTATAATTTGATGCGTCGCAGTTTGATATTTCACCTCCTTTTATCAAAACAGCTTAGAACCAGATGCGAAATTACGAAAATAATTCTGAACAACTAAAATCCCCGTATTTAGACATAATCAGGGGTGATAACCCTGACACATGCATTGGTTATGCTCATTGTTGAACTTGTCCCACGATCTTATTGAAATCGAATTTGGTGAAAAAAAGAAATAAAAGCTATGTTAACTTATTTTTCAATAATTAAGGCCAAAACCACAATTATAATTACAAACTAAACCTTATTCCTATTTCCTGCATTCTCACCGGTTAATCAATTTAACTTTTAGCTTGTCATATTTCAATAACATTACCCCACATCGAAAACTTTGCAAGAAAAACACAAAACATACATATCCATTGACATACATTATGCTCCTTTCCGAACTCATCCAAGATCTTATAAAGACAAACCTTCAGATCAAATTTGGTGAAAATCAGACACCGTTTGCTAAAATAACAAATTTTGCAAGTTTGGTAAAGATCAAATAATGAAAGAAGGAGCTAGAGTGTTTACAAGGCAGAAAATGGCATTTTTTTCCAGCAAAAGAAGGCCCATAACTGATGTTACTGATCCGAAATGGCTGGTTTTCGAACTTTTCCGATCTTTCATTGATATTAAGAATCTGATACAGTCTTATCTAACATGATTTATGAAAATACTCAATGCTGATTTGATCGGCTATTGAGCAGGTTTTTGAAAAAGCTATATAAACCTCTGACGTCACGTCCTTTAACCGTTAGAACGTCATTTTAAATGATTTTCAATGTCGAAAAACATCCAAAACAATGATTACGTTATTTTTAAGGCAATGTTACGTTCAAACAACACATTCAACACGATAAAGCTGTATATTTTCTTCGTTTGTTGCTGAGAGATGGACGTACAATGTAAGTTGTGACAATGTGTTTCTATTATGTTAAATCTCGAGAAAATGTGTGTATAAAATACATAACAATCCATGTCAGATAAGAAATAAAATATTTCCAGCAGGTTTATAGATAACCACCAGGCGAGATAAAAACCTGGTGGTTGGGAGATAAAAACCTGGTGGTTCGGACTTGAAACTCATCGAAAGCTCGGGTCTACGGCCCTTGGTATCAATGTATTTTGTTTTTATTATTGAAAACCAATGTATTTTTAGCTCTACTGGCCAAGGGCCAGCAGAGCTTATGGGATGGTGTGTTGTCCGTCGTCCGTCGTCCGTTAACTTTTGCTTGTGTACACTCTAGAGGCCACATTTCTGATGCAATCATCATGAAACTTTGTCAGAATGTTTGTCTCAATGAAATCTCGGTCAAGTTCGAAAATGGGTCATGTGGGGTTAAAAACTAGGTCACTAGGTCAAATATTGGAAAACCTTGTGTACACTCTAGAGGCCATATTTTTGACCCGAGCTTGATGCAACTGTCAGAATGTTTGTCTTAATTATATCTTGGTCAAGTTTGAAAATGGGTCACATGGGGTTAAAAACTAGGTCACTAGGTCAAATACTTGAAAAACCTTGTGTACACTCTAGAAGCCGTATTTCTGACCCAATCTTGATGAAACTTTGTCAAAATGTTTGTCTTAATTATATCTTGGTCAAGTTCAAAAATGGGTCACATGGTGTTAAAAACTAGGTCACTAGGTCAAACTTTGGAAAAACCGTGTGTACACTCTAGAGGCCATATTTTTGACCCGATCTTGATGCAATTTTGTCAGAATATTTGTCTCAATTATAGCTTGCTAAAATTTGAAAATGGGTCACACAGGGTCAAAAACTAGGTCACTAGGTCAAATACTTGAAAAACCTTGTGTACACTCTAGAGGCCATATTTCTGACCCGATCTTGATGAAACTTTGTCGAAATTTTGTCTTATTTATATTTTGATCAAGTTCGAAAATGGGTCCCATGGGGTCAAAAACTAGGTCACTAGGTCAAATACTTGAAAAACCTTGTGTACACTCTAGACGCCATATTTTTTTTCATTCGATCTTTACCAAACTTTACCAGATTGTTAATGTCAATAACAGCTCGGTAAAGTTTGTTTTTAGCTCTACTGGCCAAGGGCTTGGCCAGTAGAGCTTATGGGATGATGTGTTGTCCGTTTTCCGTCGTCCGTTAACTTTTCTTGTGTACACTCTAGAGGCCACATTTCTGATGCAATCATCATGAAACTTTGTCAGAATGTTTGTCTCAATGAAATCTTGGTCAAGTTCAAAAATGGGTCATGTGGGGTCAAAAACTAGGTCACTAGGTCAAATACTTGAAAAAACTTGTGTACACTCTAGAGGTCATATTTGTAACCCAATCTTGATGAAACTTTGTCAAATTGTTTATCTTAATTACATCTTGATCAAGTTCGGAAATGGGTCACATGAATTTAAAACTAGGTCACTAGGTCAAATATTGGAAAAACCTTGTGTACACTCTAGAGGCCATATTTTTGACCCGAGCTTGATGCAACTTTGTCAGAATGTTTGTCTTAATTATATCTTGGTCAAGTTTGAAAATGGGTCACATGGTGTTAAAAACTAGGTCACTAGGTCAAACTTTGGAAAAATCGTGTGTACACTCTAGAGGCCAGATTTTTGACCCGATCTTGATGCAACTTTGTCAGAATGTTTGTCTTAATTATATCTTGGTCAAGTTTGAAAATGGGTCACATGGGGTTAAAAACTAGGTCACTAGGTCAAATACTTGAAAAACCTTGTGTACACTCTAGAAGCCGTATTTCTGACCCAATCTTGATGAAACTTTGTCAAAATGTTTGTCTTAATTATATCTTGGTCAAGTTCAAAAATGGGTCACATGGTGTTAAAAACTAGGTCACTAGGTCAAACTTTGGAAAAACCGTGTGTACACTCTAGAGGCCATATTTTTGACCCGATCTTGATGCAATTTTGTCAGAATATTTGTCTCAATTATAGCTTGCTAAAATTTGAAAATGGGTCACACAGGGTCAAAAACTAGGTCACTAGGTCAAATACTTGAAAAACCTTGTGTACACTCTAGAGGCCATATTTCTGACCCGAGCTTGATGCAACTGTCAGAATGTTTGTCTTATTAATTATATCTTGGTCAAGTTTGAAAATGGGTCACATGGGGTTAAAAACTAGGTCACTAGGTCAAATACTTGAAAAACCTTGTGTACACTCTAGAAGCCGTATTTCTGACCCAATCTTGATGAAACTTTGTCAAAATGTTTGTCTTAATTATATCTTGGTCAAGTTCAAAAATGGGTCACATGGTGTTAAAAACTAGGTCACTAGGTCAAACTTTGGAAAAACCGTGTGTACACTCTAGAGGCCATATTTTTGACCCGATCTTGATGCAATTTTGTCAGAATATTTGTCTCAATTATAGCTTGCTAAAATTTGAAAATGGGTCACACAGGGTCAAAAACTAGGTCACTAGGTCAAATACTTGAAAAACCTTGTGTACACTCTAGAGGCCATATTTCTGACCCGATCTTGATGAAACTTTGTCGAAATTTTGTCTTATTTATATTTTGATCAAGTTCGAAAATGGGTCCCATGGGGTCAAAAACTAGGTCACTAGGTCAAATACTTGAAAAACCTTGTGTACACTCTAGACGCCATATTTTTTTTCATTCGATCTTTACCAAACTTTACCAGATTGTTAATGTCAATAACAGCTCGGTAAAGTTTGTTTTTAGCTCTACTGGCCAAGGGCTTGGCCAGTAGAGCTTATGGGATGATGTGTTGTCCGTTTTCCGTCGTCCGTTAACTTTTCTTGTGTACACTCTAGAGGCCACATTTCTGATGCAATCATCATGAAACTTTGTCAGAATGTTTGTCTCAATGAAATCTTGGTCAAGTTCAAAAATGGGTCATGTGGGGTCAAAAACTAGGTCACTAGGTCAAATACTTGAAAAAACTTGTGTACACTCTAGAGGTCATATTTGTAACCCAATCTTGATGAAACTTTGTCAAATTGTTTATCTTAATTACATCTTGATCAAGTTCGGAAATGGGTCACATGAATTTAAAAACTAGGTCACTAGGTCAAATATTGGAAAAACCTTGTGTACACTCTAGAGGCCATATTTTTGACCCGAGCTTGATGCAACTTTGTCAGAATGTTTGTCTTAATTATATCTTGGTCAAGTTTGAAAATGGGTCACATGGTGTTAAAAACTAGGTCACTAGGTCAAACTTTGGAAAAATCGTGTGTACACTCTAGAGGCCAGATTTTTGACCCGATCTTGATGCAACTTTGTCAGAATGTTTGTCTTAATTATATCTTGGTCAAGTTTGAAAATGGGTCACATGGGGTTAAAAACTAGGTCACTAGGTCAAATACTTGAAAAACCTTGTGTACACTCTAGAAGCCGTATTTCTGACCCAATCTTGATGAAACTTTGTCAAAATGTTTGTCTTAATTATATCTTGGTCAAGTTCAAAAATGGGTCACATGGTGTTAAAAACTAGGTCACTAGGTCAAACTTTGGAAAAACCGTGTGTACACTCTAGAGGCCATATTTTTGACCCGATCTTGATGCAATTTTGTCAGAATATTTGTCTCAATTATAGCTTGCTAAAATTTGAAAATGGGTCACACAGGGTCAAAAACTAGGTCACTAGGTCAAATACTTGAAAAACCTTGTGTACACTCTAGAGGCCATATTTCTGACCCGATCTTGATGAAACTTTGTCGAAATTTTGTCTTATTTATATTTTGATCAAGTTCGAAAATGGGTCCCATGGGGTCAAAAACTAGGTCACTAGGTCAAATACTTGAAAAACCTTGTGTACACTCTAGACGCCATATTTTTTTTCATTCGATCTTTACCAAACTTTACCAGATTGTTAATGTCAATAACAGCTCGGTAAAGTTTGTTTTTAGCTCTACTGGCCAAGGGCTTGGCCAGTAGAGCTTATGGGATGATGTGTTGTCCGTTTTCCGTCGTCCGTTAACTTTTCTTGTGTACACTCTAGAGGCCACATTTCTGATGCAATCATCATGAAACTTTGTCAGAATGTTTGTCTCAATGAAATCTTGGTCAAGTTCAAAAATGGGTCATGTGGGGTCAAAAACTAGGTCACTAGGTCAAATACTTGAAAAAACTTGTGTACACTCTAGAGGTCATATTTGTAACCCAATCTTGATGAAACTTTGTCAAATTGTTTATCTTAATTACATCTTGATCAAGTTCGGAAATGGGTCACATGAATTTAAAAACTAGGTCACTAGGTCAAATATTGGAAAAACCTTGTGTACACTCTAGAGGCCATATTTTTGACCCGAGCTTGATGCAACTTTGTCAGAATGTTTGTCTTAATTATATCTTGGTCAAGTTTGAAAATGGGTCACATGGTGTTAAAAACTAGGTCACTAGGTCAAACTTTGGAAAAATCGTGTGTACACTCTAGAGGCCATATTTTTGACCCGATCTTGATGCAACTTTGTCAGAATGTTTGTCTTAATTATATCTTGGTCAAGTTTGAAAATGGGTCACATGGGGTTAAAAACTAGGTCACTAGGTCAAATACTTGAAAAACCTTGTGTACACTCTAGAAGCCGTATTTCTGACCCAATCTTGATGAAACTTTGTCAAAATGTTTGTCTTAATTATATCTTGGTCAAGTTCAAAAATGGGTCACATGGTGTTAAAAACTAGGTCACTAGGTCAAACTTTGGAAAAACCGTGTGTACACTCTAGAGGCCATATTTTTGACCCGATCTTGATGCAATTTTGTCAGAATATTTGTCTCAATTATAGCTTGCTAAAATTTGAAAATGGGTCACACAGGGTCAAAAACTAGGTCACTAGGTCAAATACTTGAAAAACCTTGTGTACACTCTAGAGGCCATATTTCTGACCCGATCTTGATGAAACATTGTCAAAATGTTGTCTTAATTATATTTTGGTCAAGTTCGAAAATGGGTCCCATGGGGTCAAAAACTAGGTCACTAGGTCAAATACTTGAAAAACCTTGTGTACACTCTAGACACCATGTAGTACGACTCGATTCATCAATGGTATAACAACCAGTAGAGCGTTCACAGGCCCTCTTGGGCCTCTTGTTCAACAATGCTGCTGTCTTACTATATTGTGCATAGCGGGGCATCTGTGACACATGAACACAATTTTATTCATTTACTGGATTACGGAAACCGACAAGACCGTTCCGACATAGAAGACCGAAACAACACACACGCAAATTAATAGTGGCATTTTCTTTCCATCGATTTCAAACCCCTGCTGGTAACCTAATTTTCAGAGTTATGTGATAAATTTTGTGTATTTAGTTTAATACACAAAATATTAAATAGGCATTGGTGTATTTAAGATCCTCTCTCTCTCTTTAAATATACTGATAAAAATAAGTTTAGCAAGTAAATAACAGATTCTAGGATATGTGTAGAAGCGGTCATGAGCAATATAACTCTAAAAACAGGCCGTTCATGTAATAATATAACTTACATTATTACATGAAACGGCCTGTTTTTCGAGTGATACGGGCATGGTCTATGCAGTGATATTAGACAAGAGCGTGGAACAGTGGTGCAAAATCCGTATGAATGGCCAAAAAAAACAAATGGCAGGCCGAAAATCCATATTAAATCTAAGACTGCGTGACATACATTTAGCATTAAATTATAGATATTTGTTCAAATAATCTACCACAAACCAGTCATATCGTGCATTGATATGTGCATCCAACGACAACTGCCTCTGTTGAAAATGGCAGCCAGAATGCTTGCTACCCTGTCAAGATAACCATAGTGCGCGTAGGAGATAGTTAGAAGACCATACAAAGATGAGGACATTAATGAAATTGTGGAATAATGAAGAAAAAAAAAGCTCTCGGACCTCATATGACTATCTCGGGCCAATATTACAAAGGGGCACCTACCCCAGTCAATAACCTCTAATAATTATCAGTTATATTAAGGGAATAAGTCTCAAAAAAATATGCGAAAACAATAGCAACATGTGGTAATCTACATGTTTTACAGAAATTATAATTTCGCTCCTATTTCAATGTAAAGGGAGGTAATTTCACAAATGATAAACTTTGGTTCTTTATATCTTTATAATAGCAAGGAAATTGTCGCTTGTTCTAGCGTTTTTTATAACTTAAGACCCATAACAGTAACTTTATAAAGTCTAATATTGCTCTTTACCTTATTTGTATTTTTAAAATGTGAAATAGTATGTTTCAACTAAATGGGAGATAACTCTGATACTTACATTGGAATACAAAATGTAAGTGAAAAAGAAGATCAACCTAAGTCATACTGATGATTTAAAATACTTCAAAATATAAAATAACGTTATATTTATTTAAGCTAGATGTGCATTAGGGCTTGATTAAACTTAATTTGTTCAGTATAATATAGAGCAAACACATTACAATAGCATACTAAGTGTATGTTCAATTGACATATGAGCAATTCAAACACACAAAGGAGATAAGCTATTACATACACATATGCTCACTAGCGTGATAGTCTCATCTTTTTCAAGATGTTTATTAATTTAAGCAATGAAACGCACTGTCGTATTATGTGTTCTGATGTTTTTTTAACGTTTTGATTTAGCAGATCTTTTAATTTAATTTTAATTGATCTATTTTTGTCTACCTGAGGATCTGGGGCTAATTTAGGTATACGCACCATCAAGTTTTAGATTCACAAATGTGCCTAACCCCCCTATACCTTCAGTTTTTATTGCATTTTTCGCATTTTTAGCCTTTTTTATTTGTTTCTTCTTTAATAGCCTGTACGCACGTGCGTCAGTGCGTATGCCAAGGTACGCCCATGGTGATGCAGTGTACAGAGATAGACAGATGTAATAGTGCAGGCGTATTTTATGAACATATATAAAAGTACCCATTACGGGCCTCTGATCCTATTCGCAACATCACGATCACTTCCGAACGTAGTCGGAATTGCCCGGGTTTCACGAATGCTGCGGAACAAGTAAACAAGCAAACCCCGGGAAAAAAGGGAAGAATCGTAACCAATCAAATTTGCGTCTGATGTCACGTGACGGAACT
>JAWPHD010009081.1:0-107850 GCA_037043455.1 Cyrtodaria siliqua | reverse complement strand
CTTGTAGATATAATGTTTCGGAATATTGTAAGGTGCTTATAAGCGTTGTCACGGAAGCTGCAATAAGTCACCAAATACGAGTACTTTCTCCTGAACCCCGCTGAATGGCAAGCTGAATAATACACGGAAGAAACGTACAGAATGTGTAAAACTGGAACAGATCCGATATTTCATTGAAACGAATCCCTATTAAAATTTGGTAGAAAATCGGAAACTATTTACGACAACGACGACGGCCGGATCGACTGGACGTTGAACAGTAGAGTTTAAAACTGGCGTAGCGTCGCAATATTGGTTTAAGAATAATGGTTTTCGTGTGTGAAACATATAAATACTCCATAACTCATAACATCTCAAAACACATTTACAATTTATTAGTTAAATAAAACACACCTTTACCAGTTGTTGAATCACTGAAGACGAGTCCATCACCCCGTTCATCAGGCCGAGTACAATAATTGATCCTGTTTTGTACATGTTACTGAACTGAAAAGGACAATAGTATCAGTTCAAATCCAATAGTTGACCGCTAACCGTACGTGCTACTAAACTGAATAGTTGAGGCCTTCCCGTTTAAGGTACTGAACTCAAAATGACATGTAGCAAACTAACACAAACAAAACTTAAATCGTGTTTTGTCGTAGTCTTAAATCATAATGGTTTAAATCGATTTAAGCTAATCAGTAAGCCTTATTGCCTAATGACCGTTCCAAGTCTTCACCACTCGTTGGGTTATGTATTGTCCTTTTCATTGTATATTGTTTCTGGTGTAGTGCGGACCTACGCTGCTGTTGCGTTTGGTGCTGTGATTTCTATATGACCATTTTTTCTCATTTTTGTTATCTTGTTGCTCTTGCTTCAGGCAAGTCATTCAGTACTTGCTTTGTGGCTTTCTAAGCTTTTGTTTTTATATGCATATACACGTGATCTATGTAGTTTACTTATACTGCCTATTAATGCTACTTGTTTGTTAGAGAAGATAACTTGGCGGGATATCTTTATTTAAACTGCCCTTTTATTGGGATGACCATAGGGTAAGAGTGAGGTTTGGTGCACCGTATCACTTCGCTTAACCCCACACACCCAACCCGACACCCCAGCGGCCTTTTTTGCCACTGACCGTTCCAATGCGGTAGCCCTATTGCAACCCCCATTATGATTGTGATTTCATATCTTGTCTTTAATTCATCTTTGTAATTAGTGTTTATTTCTATGCGTGTTTTGGTTGATTGTGGTCCTTGAATGCTTCATCTGTTTTCTAGAAGGTTGTAAAATCCATACTATATACTACCTTACCACACAACCCTATCAAAGACAAGCCTATTGCTCTTATTAAGAAGACGTTGCTAGAGAAATACCTGCATGTTTGGCCTGCAAAAATTATGAAAGCGTGTTTAACTTAGGCGATTTGGACACTTACATTACGTGGACTAGCCTAGAAGTTTGTGATAAATTATTTCTAATTAAATAATATGTTCATCAGGTATGAAACTACCGTTTATAGATTTTTGGTCTCCTTGTAGGTACGAACTGTGCCTTTCTTGTCGAAGACTTGCATTTGCATTGCTGTGAAAAAGATTTATGTTCAGTATTTCACCAAATACGCAGGCAGATGTAATAGAAGCCTTTAATGACGCCTCTCGATATCTGGATGACATTTTAACATTGACAATCCCTTTCTTATGTACTATGGTTAACACTATATATCCCCTAAAGCACTTCAACTCATCAAAGCTAATATTTCTAATACTTTCGCTTCTTTCCTCGATTTACATCTATCTATTAAAAATGAAAAAAATAATTGACAAAATGTATGTCGAAAGATTATTTCAATTTTGAAATTGTTAAGTATCCCTTCTTAGACGGGAATGTTCCCCATGCAACGTCCATTATTTGGTGCAGGAGAAACTCTGGTTTAACCACCCCCACCAGTAGTATCTTGCCACTTAACCATTCCAAGACTGTACTCATGTTGTCAACAATGTTATGTTTGTGGTGTTACGTTTGTCTTTTAATTGTCGTCTGTTTTGTAAGCGTGTTTTTGGTTGATTGTGTTTTGTGAATGCTACATTTGTAGTTTGTCTTATATGCCTACTTTTAAATACCAAACAAAGATGTTAACGACGTTGCGATGTATACCCTCGCCTCTCACCGCTGCGGGTTCTAATCACACTGGAAGCTCGAATTGTAAGTGAGGAAGTGTCGATTCTTACTGATGGCGGGAGGTGTACTGGTTCTACCCAGGAAAAGTGGGTGGTCTGCTTCCACCGCAAATGCCGTTGAAAATGACGTAAAACACCATACAAACAAACCAAACAAACAAAGAACCATCCAAACACCCACACTACCCCCATACCCAAACATTCTAATAATTAGACCTACTTGTACTGTTGTCATTAGAAACACGAGACTCCCTCCAGTGACAAAGAGGACTCCGGGACAGATTATCCATGGCAACTCTTAAAAATAAACACATGGCATATGAAATATTGACAGTAAAAATGAGACGCGTATTCATAAAATCATACCTTACATACGTGACATTTAAAGCAGTTCCTTGCAAAAACGAATAGGTTTAATAAAACAATTATATTCTGTGAATGTAGCTAGGTGCTTTTTTTAAATTTATTATCACTTTTCAAACTAAATGTATTCAAATATCAGCGTTTTCCTCGGATGTGGGAGGCCGTTGGTTCAATTCTTCATATATATGTTACTGCTAGCTCCCAAACTTGACGTTCAGCATAAAAGAGTAGTACTAGGACCGGTCGGCCCGGTGTTGGTATCATGCCACGTGTCTACGCCGTGGTGTTCCAGTGTGGTAGAACTGTTAAAAGTATACATCGTCGTGATCTGACTGAAGAATTATTAACATACAGACAGTTAAATGTACTTGCTTCATACATTATAATAACACTGACGAAAGAGCTAAGTCAGATCGGAAACACGTAAGAAAAATATACACGTGTACACAATGTATACTGTATTAGGCGCCCATATGTAGACAATTGCAGCGCATTTACTAGCGTCATTTCGTCCTCAAAAAGCGATACTACTTTAATTTGAAATATGATAATGGTAAACCTTTCCTTAACTTTCAAATGAATTGAACGTTTAAATTAACGTTTGGCTATTGGTGTTATTAATGAAGATATGAAAAATATCCTGTGGTAACTGTGTTGGCTATATTAATATTAATAATATCTAACAGGGTTTATGAAAATACTCAATGCTGATTGGCTATTGAGGAGTTTTTAAAAAGGCTATATAGACCTCTGACGTCACGTCCTTCAACCGTCAGAACGTCATTTTAACTGATTTTCAACGTTGAAAAACACCCAAAACAACGATTTCATTATTTAAAAGCAATGTTACGTTCAAACAACAAATTGAACATGATAAAGCTGTATATTTCCTTCGTTTGGTGCTGAGAGATGCACGTACAATGTAAGTTGTGAGAATGTGTTTGTGATATGTTGAAATTGATCAACTCCTTGTGCGAGATCAAAAAGAGTATGATAATGGACCTTTGGAAACGACAGAGCACGACACATACGAAATATTGCAGTCTCATTTTGATTGAGACTGTTCATGAGCGGTAGTGAAAATATGCTAGCTACCGCTCACGCCCTCTAGCCCCGGGTTGAGCAGAACTCAATATTCATAAAATCAATAGTCCACAATTTTAACCATCCAGAAGATGGCAGGCATATGGCGGTGGACATGGAGTGCACTACTTTCCCAGGTCGTACGGCGTATGGTCCCAGTATAAAATAAAATTAAATGCCCCGAAGAGCGAAATAAACATAATGGAATTTAGTTGGGAACAGCGGTTATGAAGCCTGCGTATCACAAGTAACAGCCAAAAGACTAAATTAAAAAGCAGAAAACATATCCTATGAGTGATTAAACAATACCCAGAGCCTATTATCGGCCGGAGTAGTGAAACCACCAAGAAATTGAAAATGTACCACCGATTACTAAATATAAGTATCGGGCTCAGCGATCTCCAAAGATCGAATGGATAACAGTACTGATTGCAAGCGCGGGGAGACGTTTTACTGCCGCCACACTGCACAAGCAGCGCCACTGTGCTATAAAAAAGAACCTCGTGTTTGGGACTTGAAATACTTCGAAATCGCGGACCTACGGCCATTGGTATCGATGGTCTACAAGTCCCGCCCACCAAGTTTTGCTCTGGGACAATATAAACCCGCTGGAAATATTTTATTTCTGAAATCGAATAATCCGGTGGCATATAGCTATCCGATCGTCCAGCCATGGTAGTGGAGAGACGGCCGGTGGGGTGGGAGAGAGAGAGTTCGGTTGCAGTAGCAAGTTGGAAACAAACACAAATTACAAGGAACAATAGAAGCAAGGTATGCGACACCACAACATAAAAATATTGAAATTAGGTTATCGCCTCGGAACGATCAGTGGCAAAAGGGTCCTTGGATGGTTTTAGGATGTAAAAAACCTCGCTTTACCCTATTGTCATTCCAATAAAATGGGACAGTGCAAAGGAAGAAATCCACGCCAGGTTATATAGACACCATTAATAGGTAGTGTAGGTATAACACAAAGACGATCATGTATATATGAATATTAAGAAGCCTAGACAGATACAAAGCAAGTACTGTTTAATGGGAAAACACCGTGTATTAGTCTACGACTTAAAATTGGTAAAACTCTAAATCACGTAATAAGAAAAAATTATGATAAAATACTAAGAAGTTCCCTTTTGCTTCTGATTGCGACACTTTTAAAGACCTTCACCCTACCAATTTAAAAATGATGATTTATAAATGTAGCTTAGCTTAAAATGAAGCGTTACATCAAAAGCCCTGATGATATAGCCTAGTCCCTCAACAACAGGTTAATTAAAATGTCAGACCTTATCAGATGTATTACATTCTAAATTAACCGATAATAGCCGATCAAGTTAAAAGGTAAAAATAGTATACGCTGTTGGTAAGCATATTATTTCATTATCATTTTTCAAAAATACTAATCACTTAATGATGGTCTCCTAAACTGTTATTTCCCTTGCGACCAACGGTAGAAGCATACTAACTATTTTTTTAAAAAAAGAACTGTGCTATTCGGTTCTTATTTATTTCTTAAAATGTGCAAATATCTTCTCTGTTTTGTTCCAGGTGACAAGAATTGAACACGTCCATGATTTCATCCACGTTTGGGTATGCCTGGGTGGTTTTGAGTCCAAATCTGGGAATCTAATGCTGGGTAGCGATACATTTGAAAATGAAAGTGATATGGAAAATTCAACAAGGTCTCTACAAACTATGGATATTATAAAAACCAAATTGATCAACTCCTTGTTTTTGCGGGATACTTCGAGCAACCGACATAAAGTTTCACGAAGACATATTTAGAAAACTAGGAAGTGGTGCAGTGGTCCAGAGAGGTCCATCTATATATGCAGAGCAGTGCAAAAGCAATTATGTGGTGAGACGTAAAGGCGGTACCCCTAGTGTGGACCATTTTATGTTTGTGGTGGCTCATGCTGCCGTTCTACGTCTGAGCATATGTGTGTTGTACTTATATTGCCTATTGATGCTGCCGTGTTGGTTAGAGATTAGATCATGGCGGGGATTTCTTTATTTACACTGTCCTGTTTTAATGGGATGACAGTAGGGTAAGTGTGAGGTTTGGTGCACCCTAGAACCGGTTTAAACCCCCAGTGGCCTACTTTGCCACTGACCGTTCCAAGGCGGTAACCCTATTGTCAACCCTTTTGCGTTTGTGATGTTGTTTGCGTTTATTATTATTTTTGCCTTCTTGTTTGTTTGTTTGCGTGTTTGTTTCTGTGTTTTGTGGTTGACTGTCCTCCTTGAATGCTACTTTCCCTGTCCGATCTTTTTATATTTCTTTACCTTTACAACCGAACGTCATCAGCAAAACATTGAATTCTTATTACCAGATAAAATTAGGTGCGAAAGTTAGAAAATCGGCTTTGAAATGACTAGGTATGTTTGCACTTTACGTCAGCTTTTGACTTTTCAGTTAGATTTGTTTCAAAGGTATTACATGTATTCACCGCTGGCATCATTTATTGCATGGTTTATAACAAAATATTTAATTGCCAAGTACAAAGTACCACAAATTCCACCCTGGACTTTGGAAACACCAACAATTATTTTTGATCTTTGTAATAGTAACAAATCCAGTACAGACCCTACTGTCTTTCAAAGCAAGTTTAATGAAATTAAATCGAAATACAGTAACTTTCAACATATATACACAGATGGTTCTAAAGATGGAGATAATGTAGCTGCAGCAGCTGTTATTCACAAACACAGCATAAAGAGCCGCCTGCCTGACAATGCCTCTATCTTTTCAGCTGAACTTAAGGCAATTGAAGTTGCCTTAAATTATATTCAGGAATCTGATGATGACTATTTTGTAATATTTTCTGATTCCCTTTCATAACTTCAAGCACTGGGTAATATGAAACATGATAACTCAGTTGTGCTTCAACTTTTAGAAATATACAATTCTCTTATAATTGATAATGTTATTATTTTCTGCTGGCTTCCAAGCCATGTAGGAATATGTGGTAATGATAGAGCTGATAGTGCTGCTAAGGCAGTATTAGATTTACATTATATCTAATATCAAATTACCTTATACTGATTTTAAAAGTTGTATCCACTTATAGGATATGTTGTCTGCTTTTTAATTTAGTCTTTTGGCTGTTACTTGTGATACGCAGGCTTCATAACCGCTGCTCCCAGCTAAACTCCAGTATGTTTATTTCGCTCTTCGGGGCATTTAATTTTATTAGATACTGGGACCATACGCCGTACGACATGGGGAAGCGATAAACTCCATGTCCACCGCCGTATGCATGCCATCTTCTGGATGGTTAAAATTGTGTAAAATTGATTTTATGAATATTGAGTTCTGCTCAACCTGGGGCTAGAGGGCGTGAGCGGTAGCTAGCATATTTCACTACCGCTCATGAACAGTCTCAATCAAACCGAGACTGCAATATTTCGTATGTGTCGTGCTCGGCCGTTTCCAAAGGTCCATTATTATACTCTTTTTTTATAGCACAGTGGCGTTTCTTGTGCAGTTTGGCGGCAGTAAAACGTCTCCCAGCGCTTGCAATCAGTACTGTTATTCATTCGATCTTTGGAGATCGCTGAGCCAGATACTTATATTTAGTTATCGGTGGTACATTTTCAATTTCTTTTGTTTTCTTACTTAATTTTTGATTCGGTGGTTCCTCTACTCCGGCCGATAAAAGGCTCTGGGTATTGTTTAACCACTTATAGGACATGTTGTCTGCTTTTTAATTTAGTCTTTTGGCTGTTACTTGTGATACGCAGGCTTCATAACCGCTGCTCCCAACTAAATTCCATTATGTTTATTTCGCTCTTCGGGGCATTTAATTTTATTAGATACTGGGACCATACGCCGTACGACATGGGGAAGCGATAAACCCCATGTGCACCGCCGTATGCATGCCATCTTCGGGATGGTTAAAATTGTGTATTACTGATTTGATGAATATTGAGTTCTGCTCAACCCAGGGCTAGAGGGCGTGAGCGGTAGCTAGCATAATTTCACTACCGCTCATGAACAGTTTCAATCAAACCGAGACTGTAATATTTAGTATGTGTCGTGCTCGGCCGTTTCCAAAGGTCCATTATTATACTCTTTTTGTAACACATATATTCGTAACTCTTGGCAAACCGCTTGGGATTTGTCAGTTAACAATAAACTTCGTTCGATTAAACCGTTACTCGGAGAATGGCGTTCTTCTGGTGGACCCGTTCGTCGAGAGGAAGTTGTCCTAGCTCGGTGCAAAATAGGGCATACACGTTATACTCATTCATATTTATTACAAGGTGAGCAATTACCAGAATGTATACCCTGCTTTGCACCGTTAACGGTCAAACACATATTGCTGGAATGTGTAGACTTTGATCCTATGCGTCAAAGGCACTACATTGTTAATACTATGACCGAGTTATTTAATACTATAGATTTTAGTCTAGTTTTAGATTTCCTGAAGGAAGTCGGACTATATAAATCATTATAATATGTTCTTGTATATATTTACTTCTTTATATACCTGTTTTCGGGCATTTGTTGATCTACATATATAGTTTATATTACTACCATATCATCCCTTACTTGTAAATAGTTATAGCTTTATATATTTGCATTAGTTTTTAATTAAATCTTCATTTCATCATCATTCATCAGTTTTTGCGCACAGTATGACCTATTTATGTGTCGACGTGCCGTAAAACACCATTCATTCATTATAACAAAATAAGCTCACCCGGGCTAGTAAAGGCGATCATAGTGCATCCACACCAGAAGAAAAATCTGTAAATGCATATAGGTTAAACAGTATACATGTTAGTTTTATTTTTAAAACATTTATGTGATTATAATCAATAAATACAAACGTAAGCTAAACGTTTTTTTCCGAATCCACGTTTCAGATTGTGTTAAATTCATTAAAATAGTGTGTAACCATTATAATTGTATGTATTTGAGAATTAATTTGTTTAAATTATAAGTATTCATCATAAAAACATATAAATCTAATAAGTGACTAGGGTTGCACGAAGAACAGTCAGTATCAAATTACATGTATAAGCATCTGACGGCCCTTGTACCGAACCGTGAAAATATCTGTCCACTTAACAAATGGAAGAAGATGGCACACCCAGACCCAATAGTGTAGAAGAGGTTCAATCGAAGATCTTGCTCTGGACAATGACGCTCAACACTGCAATATATCATTTTTAAAGTGATAACCTGATACATTTTAACATCCTTTAGTAATTTAACGACATTTTTAATTCATTAAAAATATTAATGGTATATCTATCAACATGAAATTAATTTCCACTGTCTTGCCAGTTTGAAAAAAGGATAATATCGAGGTTGTGTACACATAAAATCGACATCGTTTTGCCTACTAACCGTTCCAATTATGTATAAAAGTCGAACAGAAAATGTAGATTTTAAAGAACACAGTCGACCTAAAACAAGCAATCAAAGAAAACAACAGTTACAAATATATACATCCATGCATACAACACCACAAGACAAATAGGGGTAGCGGGTTGGAACGATTAGTGGCAATAGGACAGTGAGTGTTTAAACCAGGTTCTAGGGTCAACCAAACCTCACTCTTACCTTGTTGTCATCCCAATTAAACGGGACACTGTAAATAAAACAAACTTCGCCAGGTTGTATCCTCTAACAACCTAGGCAGTATTAATAGTAAAAAAATGTTTTAACACAAAGATGATCATGTATATATGAATATAGAAAGCAACAAGCAAAGTACTCAGTGACTTGGCAGAAGCCAGAGCACCAAAAGAATAAATCATTAAGGGCACGATAAGACGATATTGCAGACAAACATCAAACAAAGAAAGTACTCAGTGACTTGGCAGAAGCCAGAGCACCAACAGAATAAATCATTAAGGGCACAACAAGACGATATTGCAGACAAACATCAAACAAAGAAAGTACTCAGTGACTTGGCAGAAGCCAGAGCACCAAAATAATAAACCATTAAGGGCACGACAAGACTATATTGCAGACAAACATCTAACAAAGAAAGTATTCAGTGACTTAGCAGAAGCCAGAGCACCAACAGAATAAATCATTAAGGGCACGACAAGACGATATTGCAGACAAACATCAAACAAAGAATGTACTCAATGACTTGGCAGAAGCCAGAGCACCAAAATAATAAATCATTAAGGGCACGACAAGACGATATTGCAGACAAACATCAAACAAAGAAAGTACTCAGTGACTTGGCAGAAGCTATAGCACCAAACGAATAAATCATTAAGGGCACGACAAGACTATATGGCAGACAAACATCAATCAAAGAAAGTACTCAGTGACTTGGCAGAACCCAGAGCACCAAAAGAATAAATCATTAAGGGCACGACAAGACGATATTGCAGACAAACATCAAACAAAGAAAGTACTCAGTGACTTGGCAGAAGCCAAAGCACCAAAAGAATAAATCATTAAGGGCGCGACAAGACGACATTGCAGACAAACATCAAACAAAGAAAGTACTCAGTGACTTGGCAGAAGCCAGAGCACCAAAAGAGTAAATAATTAAGGGCACGACAAGACGATATTGCAGACAAACATCAAACACAGAAAGTACTCAATGACTTGGCAGAAGCCAGAGTACCAAAATAATAAATCATTAAGGGCACGACAAGACGATATTGCAGACAAACATCAAACAAAGAAAGTACTCAGTGACTTGGCCGAAGCCAGAGTACCTAAATAATAAATCATTAAGGACACGACCTGACGATATTGAGGACAAACATCAAACAAAGAAATTACTCAGTGACTTGGAAGAAGCCAGAGTACCAAAATAATGAATCATTCAGGGTACGACAAGACGATATTACAGACAATCATCAAACAAAGAAAGTACTCAGTGACTTGGCAGAAGCCAGAGAACCAAAATAATAAATCATTGAGGGCAAGACAAGTCGATATTGCAGACAAACATCAAACAAAGAAAGTACTCAGTGACTTGGCAGAAGCCAGAGCACCAATATAATAAATCATTGAGGGCACGACAAGACTATATTTCAGACAAACATCTAACAAAGAAAGTACTCAATGACTTGGCAGAAGCCAGAGCACCAACATAATAAATCATTAAGGGCACGACAAGACGATATTGCAGACAAACATCAAACAAAGAATGTACTCAGTGCCTTGGCAGAAGCCAGAGCACTAAAATAATAAATCATTAAGGGCACGACAAAACGATATTGCAGACAAACATCAAACAAAGAAAGTACTCTGTGACTTGGCAGAAGCCATAGCACCAAACGAATAAATCATTAAGGGCACGACAAGACTATATTGCAGACAAACATCTAACAAAGAAAGTACTCAGAGACTTGGCAGAAGCCAGAGCACCAAAGGAATAAATCATTAAGGGCACGACAAGACGATATTGCAGACACTTATCAAACAAAGAAAGTACTCAGTGACTTGGCAGAAGCCAGAGTACCAAAATAATAAATCATTAAGGACACGACAAAACGATATTGCAGACAAACATCAAACAAAGAAAGTACTCAGTGACTTGGAAGAAGCCACAGTACCAAAATAATGAATCATTAAGGGCACGACAAGACGATATTGCAGACAATCATCAAACAAAAAAATACTCAGTGACTTGGCAGAAGCCGGAGCACCAAAAGAATAAATCATTAAGGGCACGACAAGGCGATATTGCAGACCAACATCAAACAAAGAAAGTACTCAGTGACTTGGCAGAAGCCAGAGCACCAAAATAATAAACCATTAAGGGCACGACAAGACCATATTGCAGACAAACATCTAACAAAGAAAGTACTCAATGACTTGGCAGAAGCCAGAGCACCAAAATAATGAATCATTAAGGGCACGACAAGACGATATTGCAGACAAACATCAAACAAAGAAAGTACTCAGTGACTTGGCAGAAGCTATAGCACCAAACGAATAAATCATTAAGGGCACGACAAGACTATATGGCAGACAAACATCAATCAAAGAAAGTACTCAGTGACTTGGCAGAACCCAGAGCACCAAAAGAATAAATCATTAAGGGCACGACAAGACGATATTGCAGACAAACATCAAACAAAGAAAGTACTCAGTGACTTGGCAGAAGCCAAAGCACCAAAAGAATAAATCATTAAGGGCGCGACAAGACGACATTGCAGACAAACATCAAACAAAGAAAGTACTCAGTGACTTGGCAGAAGCCAGAGCACCAAAATAATAAACCATTAAGGGCACGACAAGACCATATTGCAGACAAACATCTAACAAAGAAAGTACTCAGAGACTTGGCAGAAGCCAGAGCACCAACAGAATAAATAATTAAGGGCACGACAAGTCGATATTGCAGACAAACATCAAACAAAGAAAGTACTCAGTGACTTGGCAGAAGCCAGAGCACCAAAATAATACATCATTGAGGGCACGACAAGACGATATTGCAGACAAACATCAAACAAAGAAAGTACTCAGTGACTTGGCAGAAGTGATAGCACCAAAATAATAAATCATTGAGGGCACGACAAGACGATATTGCAGACAAACATCAAACAAAGAAAGTACTCAGTGACTTGGCTGAAGCCAGAGCACCAAAATAATAAATCATTGAGTGCACGACAAGACGATATTGCAGACACACATCAAACAAAGAAAGTACTCAGTGACTTGGCAGAAGCCAGAGCACAAAATAATAAATCATTAAGGGCACGACAAGACGATATTGCAGACAAACATCAAACTTTACTATCCCTTTCAGATGTAGATAGATGCCAACGTAGGGTCCATCGTAGGGTCCATCGTCATCAAAGACGAAAGCATGTAAACGCGAAGAGTAAAGGGCTCGACTATTAAAATGATAGGGTCGTAATCTCTTCAGATAAGCTTTCTAACAAGATATCCCGTTTTGCTACCAATCTTGTATTGTCCTGTTTATTGACAATTTAATGTTGCTCATTTTAGTTGTGGTAAAGTGTGGACTTACGGTGTCATTGCGTTTGGGTGTTGTGGTATCTATTTTATCTGCCCATCATTATTATCTATGTGTTCAGTAGTAATACACTAAGTGTAAATATGGAAAATGTTGGTGGATGACAAGCATACGAAAATAGTAGCAAATTAATGGCAAACGTTGTTATTTGTTTTAAATCTTGATACCCCAACATTACAATTGAATTAATGTATACGTTCCGGTTACTTCTTGATCCTTGATCAAAGATAATAAGAGCGTTTTTACATAATGGTATACTACAGCTGTAACTAGCTACGTATGAAATGCGAGAGTTCACATTATATACCTCGTTTTCCCTATATGTATATATCAGGGTAAATAGTAGGTGTCTGATCATTAGAAGCTAATCTTATTAAACCAAAGTTGCAGGTCATTATTGTCCCTTACATCATAAGAGTGTGGAGACAAATAATCGTCGAAAAAATGTTTATGACAAAGTGCGTAGCGGTTATCTAAATTGAGTGGTAGCGTACTATGTATACTGAATCAACTGAATTGAATTACACAACAGTTTTATAGCCGCACCAACATCTGGTCATATGGCGACATTCCAGCTTCCATTGGCGGAGAAATACCCCAGGTGACCCTCCGGGCAATTTTCGTGCAAAACAGGCACATAGGTAGAACCACTGATGTTCCGCAAATTAGTTGGATAGCTTCCTCACATAAAGGTTCCTGGTCTCACGAAGTACCGAACCCACTGCGGTTAGGGGCAACTGATTTCAGAGACTCTAACCACTCGGCAACGGACGTCATCGTACACTGAATCAATCTTATAAGGCAACTTGCGTTTCAACATATTGTTTAAGATGTTTTACTTCAAGGGTTGGAATAAAAGGTAACTTGTAGAAAATATGGCATGACAAGAAGCAATACATTTGTTTTAGCCATCAAACTCATTTCAATACTCTTGTTAATATATGCACGGGCTTACACATCAATTTGAAAAATGAGATAAAATGGGATGAAATCTGAAGCCGAAGGATGGGTGTGTCTGTGTGTCTGTTTGGTTGGGGGGGGGGGGGGGGGAGTGTGTTAAGTGTCAGCATGTGTTTCTTATTCTATTTTACATTGTATGTAATTCAACTTTGTCAAATGTTAATTATCAAATTCGTCATTTCTTTAAATACCACTAAGTGTTCTGCCGGACATACGCCAGAAACGCACGTTACATAGCTAAGTTTTAAAATAGAAAGACTGGGAAGCATGCCTCCGAACCACCATAGCTTGTCGGACCTATATATGCATTTCAGGTCAGCTACGGCCCTGCTTCCTAAGTGTGTCGGAGTCACTACAGAAAAGAAACTTTACAGTTTAGGATTAATTTCCAATGATGAAGAACAAATAAACAAGTATTCAAAGTACTGAAAGTACTGAGTGACGTAAGTTGGTAGTAGAGGACTTACTGTCTAGATCCTTTGTCATGTTGAAGGGGTGTGAACGAAGCAGAACGCGTTGCATTTGTTTTGTTATATTTTAATTGAATTAAATGCCATTTATGTGAAGAAGCCTGCCAACAGTTTTATTATGACAATATTATCAAAAGTGGAATGTATTGAAAACTACAAGCTATCCTTGTTGGTGAAGATGCTCGACTTTGAATGTCTAGTCGCTTTATAGGTAAGTAAATTGAAGGAGATAATTCAATATAACAAATGGTGTGCGAGATACAAGTACATACAACAGAGCTACAGATGAGATTTTTGATCAGTTGGGTATTTACCCATTGGTATGTATTTAATTGTGTATTTCATGCTTTCAATTGGGTAAAATAAAACGATGAACTGTTGTGACATTGTTTTGGGGTGGCATTTCACTAATATTTTATAATATTACACAAAATGTAACTCATCAAATTAACTTAAATAATAAGCTTTATACAAGATGACTTGGTGGCCCTTCAACAACCAATATATTGCTCAATTTGCATTGGTTGTTTTATCATTGTCAATTTGGTACCCATGCTCTTGGTTTTAATTGGGTATTTTGACATGTTTAATTGGGTATTTAAGCAAATACCCTACTTATCTTGAGTACTGCATGCAAAGTCTTAAAAAATAATACTTGATTTATTGAATCAAATGTTCAATAACACATATGTTCCTTCCTCCATAAAGCAACGTATGATAATCACTTTACACAAAGATGATCCTAACAATTACCATGCTATCACATTGTCATCGTCGAGTCTAAAGTTTCATGAGCGCATACTTATTTATTAAAACGACTACAAAGTAGTGTTACAAAGCCTATACATGGGTTAAAAGTAAGATTTCAGGAGCAAATGGGTTGCGTTATGACGTCATTTTTATTCCGTAGTTGATATTGTAAAAGAAATTTATTTGTTTTCTTGACTCTAAACAAGCGTTTGATACTTTGACATGATGGCCTTTTCTACAAGCTTCTTAAGCTTAATTTTCCACACAAACTATGGCTGATGATAGTTGAAATGCACGAAGGCATGTCTAGCTGTGTCTTCTATAAAGGTTTCAAGTCGGACTGTTTCCCTATAAAACAAGGTACAAGACAAGACAGGATATAGTCTCCCTTACTCTACCTCATCTACTTAAATGATCTTCTTGAAGAGCTCTGCGATTGTAATCTCGGCTTAACAATAGGCAGTATTAAGTTATGTTGCCCTACCGTGGCTGATGATATGACTTTATCAGGTCTTTCAAATCATGGACTTTAACGTATACTAAGCATCTGCTACGAATACTCGTGTTATTCATTCGATCTTTGGAGATCGTTGAGACCGATACTTATATTTAGTTATCGGTGGTACATTTTCAATTTCTTTTGTTTTCTTACTTAAATTTTGATTCGATGGTTCCACTACTCCGGCCGATAAAAGGCTCTGGGTATTGTTTAACCACTTATAGAATATGTTGTCTGCTTTTTAATTTAGTCTTTTGGCTGTTACTTGTGATACGCAGGCTTCATAACCGCTGCTCTAACCTAAATTCCATTATGTTTATTTCGCTCTTCGGGGCATTTAGTTTTATTAGATACTGGGACCATACGCCGTACGACATGGGGAAGCAAATAACTCTATGTCCACCGCCGTATGCATGCCATCTTCGGAATGGTTAAACTTGTGTACTATGGATTTTATAAATATTGAGTTCTGCTCAACCCGGAGATAGAGGGCGTGAGCGGTAGCTAGCATATTTCACTACCGCTCATGAACCGTCTCAATCAAACCGAGACTGCAATATTTCGCATGCGTCGTGCTCGGCCGTTTCCAAAGGTCCATTATCATACTCTTTGTATGGCGTTACGAATACAATGCTTCGAAATCAGCGGTAATGGTTCTAAATGAAAATTAATTTGTCAATAATAATACAAACAGAGCATGGATGCTCGGCAATGACAATGTCAACGAAGTTTAACAATTTATCCATTTGGGAATAACACGCAGTAAATACTTGAAATTAACAGACAATATAAAGTCGTGTTGCAATAACATTAGAGACACATATTTCAGCTTAGTAAACTCCGGTCTGTTTGACAATGGTCTGCAGCCACTAACATGTAAGACAATTTACAATGCTGTGGTTCTTCCAAAAGCGCTATATGGCAGTGAATGTTGGTATTTTCTGAGTATGAGTGATATCTTAACATTAGAGAGGTCACATAGACTATGCGTAAAACATATGCAAGGTTTTCATATTGATGATGTGGCTTAAGTTTGCTTAATTGTTTTACCAATTGCATCTGAGATAGACCGACGGAAACGTAACTTTCTGGGACAAATGTGTAGGTTACAAAGAGAGTGTGCTGTAAAACAGATGGTTTTAATCAGGATAAGCGCATTTACAATTTACAACTGATTAACAGGTTTTATTCCAGACATATACACTATCCTTAATAGATATGTCCTTACGCATGTCCTGGACGGGTACGTTTCGAATGGTCACTTCCTAGCAAACTGTTCTGGAAAAAGCAAGTGAATGGGAAAATATATGAAACTATAACCACTGAATTAAAAAAGAGGCCAGGAATCATCCAACATCTCTCAATGCTGTTGACCACTGCATATGCCATTGTCCATACGTAGCAAATGAAAAAACTAATATGTAGTTAAAAATACAAAACCAATTTGGATTACATTTAAAAGAAACCATTTCGGTGCTTAACAAAAGCGACGTTGTTAATGTGTTCCTTGGTGCCAACAGTAACGACTGAAATAGTTTTCTGAGATGAAATAGACCGGTTTTATGGTACGATATTTAGGTGCATACATTCGGTGTGGTTAAAATATGTAAAAGTGTAAACTTAACTTAATTATATAATATGAATGCTTCAGCGCCAGTTCCCGGCACAGATTTGATTTTGTTTGATTTTGCATATATAACTGCCAACATGTATATTCATTCTTGTTTTGCTTGTGTACTTATTTTGTAATTGGTTATCTGTCGTTGTTGTTTGTATACTATGTGAATCTCCTAAATGGAGAAAATAAAGAATATTATTATTATTATTATTATCATCATTATTTGAGTACATGGTATGTATGCTCTTACATTTCTCCATATAGTGACAAAGAGAGAAAACATAATTTGTTAGACCGCGGTCGGTAAATTTAATGCAACGTAAATATGTTAAGTTTTTCTAAAATATGTGTTGCATTTAAGGGAACTGAAGCGATCTGATGTCTTTCCAAATATAAATGAAACCATAATAATGTGCTTTAATTTCATGCAAAAGTTGCATATGCATTAAGATTCTCTCATGTTCAATTCGGTTTTAATATCTTTTATGAAAATGTATTTAACTGAAAAACTCAAGGACACCGCATGTTTTAGATACATATAAATCATCAGTATTATTTCATCTGGGGCTCCATACTGTGCACGATATAACAAGTAAAACATGTCCAATGTGTTTATGAACATACATGACATGGCCAAATAACTTTCTATTTTAATAGCATTTCAAGTTTGAAGCTTCAATAGATAATCCTTACAAAATAATGATCCTATTTGTTCACCGATGTAAAACGTTTTATGATTTATAAGCGAATTACTCAATCATTTGAAATATAATTCAGCCATGCATTACAAAACATACGATGTTATAGTTTACAAATTACATGTACAATGTTTAATATGTTCAAGATGATAGATGTTTACATTTCAAATATTAAGGATCGCTAATAATATAGTATTTGTCAAATCACGCATAATTCAAATTCGAGAATAGGCCGTGCTTGTAGCATCATCGCTGAAATTTCCTTTCATGATTAAAAAGCATTAAATATAAATATAAAAATCGAACAAGAAAAGAAGCATTAAAGGAGACATCCAACCACAAACAAACACAGAAACAAAGAACAACTATATATAAAAATGTATAAAATGCCAAATAAGACAATATGCCTACCGTTACCATCATAAACTTCAAAAAACCTTTGTGATGTTTTATTATCGTATCCCTTATAAAAAATATAAAAGTAATTAAAGAATTCTTCTACGGAAAGGACTGTACACAACCACACTTATTTTACAAACTTCGTAAGATCCTTGGTCATTATCACCTTCATACAATCTTTATTGAACTTCTTAAAAGGTTTAACAAAAGGGGTAATCTATCCTTTTGCAACGCACTGCATTTGTAGTGTTGACCAATCTTTGATTGTGCGATAACCCGACCGAATATGGACCCTATGACTAAGAATGCAATAATAAAATTAACTTACTTAGTTTTCACTGTTGCTGTCGTGTTGATTATGGCATATTCACAGAGATCGCCAAAAACACCTTCATCTTTCAGCACGTAAATAAGAGATCCCCAGCCAATTTGTAAACCTCCAAAACATAAAATTTCCAGAAAAGCCCACAGCACAATCAGATGTCGTTTTTTACCGTGACGATCCATTTTACTGACTCAGATATTCCTACAAATAAACGATTTGCAACCAGACTAAATTAAAAGAATATTCAGCTCGACATGCATGTTTGCAGATATACTAAATCAATGTATGGGATACGCGTTGTGGTATATTGATGTGGGTATTCATGCGCGACATATGTCGGTTTCTTTTCAATTGAATTATGGGGAAATGTATGCCACGTACTAATGTTATGATAAAAACCTTGATTCTTTCACAAAATATTAAAGATTTATCATATCAATTATTAATATAAATACTCATTAATTTGCGTTAAAACAGCAATACATAATCTGTGTATAAAAATTAATGTGTTTTGAGGTATTTACTGTGCAATTCAGTTAAAGCTGACCCAATAAGGGTTTTGTTTGTTCTAATACTATTTAAATCAATATAAATCTATGATTAACAAAACGGTACATCTTACAATGTTTTTGTGAAATTACACTGTATTCACTAATATAAATCAATGTGATGTATTATGAGAAATCACAATATTTATAGAAAATGCAAGCTATTCTACTCGACCCTGCGTCAGGATCAGTTAACCTTTTACGTTAAGCTCACTTCGAAGAAAAAGTTTAAAAGACTTTAAAAATATATTCACTTTCGTGTTAATCTGATGCCCCTTTTTCAACTTACTTCACCCCTTCCCCCCTCCCCCCACCACCCCCAGAAAATAAACAAGGCCTCAATAATCAAGTGCACTGTCCTCCGTCAGCTCTTGTTATATATATTGTTTTACTATTTTGTTATACATATTTTAGATCACTGTTTCAGTTGATAAGATTTTACTTTGATGACTGCTTGCTCTATATTAATGCTGCGCCAATTCTTTGCTAAATGTATTAAAACTTTAATAAACGTATACGCGATATTCATGACGGTAACCTTGGTAGAACACATATGTAAGTGATAATGCCTGTTCTTTAATTTCAAATGGCATTCACACTGACCATTGTACAAGCATAGCAGTGGAGATTGGCCTTCAAGCACCTAAAACGACTAGCGCAGGCTATTTTACACCAAATAAGTTCATGATATCCTTTTGATGCCTTTTGATGCCTCAGCTAGTGTATTCCAAAAACGTGATCCAGTTTTGTCTGAACCCAACCTTAGTCTGAGGGCATTGGAGTTTCGGTGCAATTTAAAAGCATTTAGCCCACAATATGACGAGCCTGGTAATCCGTTATTCTGTACCAGTTGCTTACTTAGTGTGTATTATATCAAAAAGAGTATGATAATGGACCTTTGGAAACGGCCGAAAACGACACATACGAAATATTGCAGTCTCGGTTTGATTGAGACTGTTCATGAGCGATCAAGTTGAAGCAACAACGTTCTTTCATACCGGATGCGGTTATCCGTGTTTTACATGGTTGGTGAAAAGCCTGATCTTACACATGAGAGAAGATCAACGTCGCACGCTGATATTTATTACGCACATTACTTCATCTAGGTTATATCATAGCTCTATATCTTGCCTACATGACGACATACCAGAGACGATCCGTACCCTAAAGTTGGTAATGACAATCGGTTAATAATTTCTTTGAATGATGTTTTACGTCACAGCATATTTTTTGTCATATATGACGTTCGATTTGAGTGTGGTAGAGGCAGACCATCCCATTTTTACTGGGTAGAACCAGTATGGTATACCGCCATCCGTAAGAATCGACACTTTCTAACTTTACAAGTCGAGCTCCCAGTTAATAATATACATGTTACTATACATGATGTATAATATAGCCAATAATGACAATACTATCACATAGCGTTGGCGTAAGACTGGGGTGGGGATGGGGATGGGAGTGAGGGAGATGGGTTAGGGACAGACCCCCATTGATATGAAAGAGGATGGAGGGTTCCAGATCACGGATTGTGTATCCCCTCACTCCACCACTGCCAATATCAAAGAGTATGTTCTTTTTCACTAACAGACAAAAAGACCTCCATCTTCATTCCTCCCCACCTAAATATGACAATGGGTGCGGGGTCCAGAGTACTCAGTGTTTTTGACACCCTCAAGTAGCTATTTATTTTCCATTAATATGTGTGACAAACAAAAACAAATCGAAGAAAATTGATTCAAATATATGGCTTCTTTCGAGAATACAATAATTTTAATCTTAATCTTGCAACGCTGGGTGCCCTGAGGTCACAGCACGAAGGGTGCAAACCTAATCTCAGGGTTACCATTTGAACAAATTTGATAGAGGAACATAAGATAAGCTAATGCTACATGCAAAGTATTAGCACTCTATAATTTGTGGTTTCATAGTAGAATTCTCAAATGTTCCCGATGTAAGCCTATGGAAAACATGTGAACTCTCCCCACCCCCACCCCCTTACCCCCCGCCCACTGTGTATGGTCAATTCTGACCACTTTATTTGAAAAAGCTTGATAGTTTATTACCTGGCTATCACTTCTAAACAATATCTGTCGAAAACAGTGTTTGCAGTTTCGGAGAATATTTTTTACTGTTATCTATTATTTTTACTAACAGAGGCCATCTTGGCACTCATGTTGACCCAATTTTAACAAACTTGAATGACACTAATCTAAGGTTTGTTCATGGTGAAATTAGCCGAGCCGTTACTAAAAAGTATTTTAAAGCATATATTAAGGAAGGCAGGCGCTCGAATGGTAAACCCAATAGCTCATATTTGAACGCAGTTTAATTTAAAAATGCAACTTGTGTGTGCCTCATAATTATTATGCTTAACAAAGACGGTAAATTAGCAAAAATACTTTCAATATTATATAGTTACTTTTTTATATTTGTTTTGCTTACATTTCGCAACCTTTTTACGACACAAACAAAGATATAATTACGATTAATAATAGCTTACATTAACAATTGGGGTACCACTTTTAGTGTCTCATTTAACCAGGAAAAATTGGTCCCCTGGCGTGTCTCCTGTTTTTTTATTTAAAGGTAATACCTTAAGGTTCAAAAATGCAAAGTGTCATGCTTTCTTCCGGAAGTCCACAATAATTTCTATACATACCACACTATAAGCTAAGATGCGTCTTTCTAAAACTGCCATGTTAAACAAAGTTAATTTTTGAGGAATGGCCCCCGGAAACTCAGTTATAGTTAGATGTGATTATATTAATGAAACTCTTATTTGTAGTTGAACGTGTAAATATACAGTTTATTGCCAATCCCATATGTTCTAGTATCATTATTATAAAGCGTGCTGGTAGAGATAACAATGAGTTGTGCATGCAAATGCTTAAAGATGTCGGGTTGTCAAACGCTGTAGGTTGAGTTGAATGACATTAGATGTCGGTCGTACTGTTTCTACTAAAGTGCGTTAGATGTAGGTTTGTGACGCTGGATTTCGACTTATTAATGAAAGATTGCCTGATGGTCGGATGAAGGTAATAAAACGATATTATATCCATTCTGCATCCATTTAATTGATGAATTCAGTCATATGATAATAATAATAAAAAAAATCTTCAGAAATCATCAACAAGACTTTCGTTGCTATTGCTGTCCAGTCTTTTGGTGGTGTTGAAGGCCAAACAAGCTCTTGTTTGGTTTGGAGCAGTGGTCACACGTGTGTTTCTCTGCACAAACACGTTAACGTACATGTATCCAGGGTCGAAATAGTATGGGTAGTGTTGGTAAAACAAAAACACGATTTAAATAAATTAACACATTTTAAATAAATAGACTTTTGATATACTAAATGTGGAATGATTTAATTTAATTCACCATATTTACTAAATGTGAATGTCCATTTTAAATCGCCTCGCTTTCGATTTAAATAAACGTTTACGATTTAGATAAATAGACGTTCGATATATAAAATGCACAACAACTACGTGTTAGTCCCCGTGCTCTGATGAGCATAGCCAAAATGAAGTTTAATGTATATTTGGAAAATAGTGTTCCTATTAAAGGAATCATTATTGAATATTTATAAATTAGAAAACAAAAGTACCACTACATGGGGCTGGACTTAGCCCTTACTAAAAGTACACTCTCCAGTAAAAACAGACGAACACTGAGCGCGTTACCGACTGAGCTATACGGTAACTTTACTTGATGAAAGACATATTTTGATGAAAATCTAATGCGCTATAGGATGCCACGTGAGCAACATCAACGTAAATACTGCGGTTCCTGCTTTGTTTACATACAATAACTAAAACTCTTTTTTTTTTTTAAAAATTCACGAATTGATTACCACAGATTTATTTTGACTAGGCTCATGTGTTTATGCATTCATTTCACAGAAATTTGAACAGAAATCAAAAAGTAATTTGCTTACTTAATATATGGTTAACTTATGTACAGTGCCATTTAAAGTGATGTGATGCGGATTTAGTTAATTCAGTACACATTCAGTATCATGAGTATATTACGTTGATTTATTTAAATTATTTCAATTTATTCAAATGTAATACATCCATGTTAAACAGTGGGAAAAGCATGTTTTGGAGCTAAATAGTTTTTTCACCATGGCATCCCATCAAATAGCTGCATTTGCCTGTCTAGTCGTGATCATTCTCGCTTGATTATGACATTTAAAGAACTTAAAAGAAATGGCCAAATCATGTTCATGATCCTCCGTCTAATGCTGTTGAACAGTTGTTTATAATACGATGTGTGGCACATGATTGATAGCATAGTTATGATGATGGCAAATGTTATTGCATATGATCCTTGATGTCTGTATAAGCATGAAATTCACCTTTATGCTAGGGATTTGAGGTTTGGTCTAAACACTCATTTTAAGACGAATATATGCGTGTAATATGATGTAACTTCTTGGTCATGATCACTTTTATACTATCTTTGTTATACTTGTTAAAAAGTTTATCAAAAGAGGTTATGACCCTATCATTTTGCAACGTACTGCATGCTTGGTGGTGGGCCCTTTTACAGTTCGCCACTATGCTTTCCTCTTTAATTGTACGATGACCGGACAGGCTGTGGACCCTATGATGACGCCAACCTAAAGCCCATTGGGACGGTGGCGTTTGATGTTTGTCTATGATCTTTCCTGTCGTGCCCTTAATGGTTTATTCTCTTGTTGCTCTGGCTTCTGCCAAGTCATTGAGTACCTTCATTGTGGCTTTCTAGGCTATAGTTTTTTTGTATTATATTTACAAGAGCATATTTGTGTTTTACTTATATTGCCTATTGATGCTGCCTTGTTGGTTAGAGATTAGATCATGGCGGGGATTTCTTTATTTACACTGTCCTGTTTTAATGGGATGACAGTAGGGTAAGTGTGAGGTTTGGTGCACCCTAGAACCGGTTTAAACCCCCAGTGGCCTTTGTTGCCACTGACCGTTCCAAGGCGGTAGCCCTATTGTCAACCCTTATGTGTTTGTGATGTCGTTTGCATTTTTTATTACTTTTGCCTTCTCGTTTGTCTGTTTGCGTGTTTGTTTTTGTGTTTTGTGGTTGACTGTCGTCCTTGAATGCTGCTTTCCCTGTCCGATATTTTTATCTGTCTTACAATAATGATAGTCAATAAGAGTATAGTGTTTGATCAGTGACCTTGACCTTTGAGTTAGGGCATGAATTTGGTCGAGAAATAAGCTCTAGATCATTAATTATATAGAATAACCTCAGCCGTTTCTTGTTTTATTGACAATGGGTTTGTTCCTTTACCCCATTGTGTAAAAGTTTAACGACTTTAAGGCATGCATTGTGGGGTCAACCCAAAGAGTTGAAAGAAAGAACGTGGAACTGATAACCTGATAATGTTATTTAGGATATAGTGGATTCACGTACTTACGGTCCCTTCCCGAACAATTCTCACTCCGTTAACAGAACGGACCATAAGCGACATCCAGCGAACAAGATATCGACATCTAGCGCTCGTCGTACCGACATCAAGGACAGTGTGAGATAGGTAAACTCGACATCTATGACCAGGAATATTTTCAAATTTTCTATATATTTCGTTTATCCATGTTTATCAATGAAAGAATGATAGGTAAATCTATGCTGAATACAATTACATAATTTAAAAACTATATTTCATTCTAATTTTGATCAATAAAATATAAAATCATATACATTGAAAAGAATGAACCTCGCTCAAAAAATGTGCTAACTGCGACTGGAAAGCAATCTATTACACACACATTTTATGCATGTTTACCACCTGATCGGTTTACACAAAGATTTGACATACCAATCATGACACGGATTTATGGATAAATACAGCAGATATGTGTTTTCTTGTTAAAATAATACACCGACATCTGTCGCATACACACTGAAATCTGTCGCGTATGCAGACCGACATCATTGCTAACTTATAACGAATAATCGATGAATCATTCAGTTGAACTTAATTAACATCAATACTAAAATATTACAAGTCACAGATAAAGCATCCATTTATACCAGATTTTATTAAATTATAGCGATTCACCGATCACCCATTCAGTTAATATAATTTTGCAGCAAAACTGTTTACCGATTCGTCGCTAAAGCAACCATTATATTTGTTCTCCTATAAGTAGATAGGTAGGTCGAAAGGTACAGGCGCGTAGCTAGACCAGTTTTCGTCACACGCATGGTTGATCGCAATACTAACAAATCATTAAATTGCTTTAAAATGCATTATGTACTTTTTCTTCTTTTCAAAATGTTCGTACGCAGGTGCTTATAGGCACCTACGCGCCTGCAGAAGATAGGTAGTTAGGTAGGTAGGTATGTAGGTAAATCTGTTATTATTGTGGCATATGCATAAAGTGACAAACAAGTACATACATAAGCTGAAAGAGCACCCGGACCAATGGGCCTATAAGTCACTGGCAATGATAAATATGTCAAAATATATAATTATGTGATTCATATGAAAATAAAAATGTGTAAGAAATTAATCATGCCATAATAAATATGACGGTAAAGTGAATATTACACATTAATGAAGCACAGTGCAATTAGAATTTCTTCTTCTTAAGAATGTTTTTATCAAGTAGTTTGAAATTGTTTGCCTAATTGTGTACTCTTTGTTTGTGGCAAAGTGCGGATCTACTTGCGTTTGGGCGCTGTGATTTCTCTCATTTCTGTAGGCTATGTCAACAATAACAACGTATTTGAACAGTTAATAAGTTATTAAAAATATCCTGTTATTTATCAATAACACGTCAAAATAAAATAGTTACCGTTACGCAAGCGCAGACTAAAGTGGAAGCCCAACATTTGATTTGAGCGGCGAAAGGGGTCCGGGGTATGCTCGGGCTTCCAAACACTATATAAGGAAAACAAAATGTGGAAAAGTTCCGGTTTCAGCGCTTCCTCCTGGCTACGCGCACAGGAAATTGTATCTTTTAATATTTGCCTTCTGTTATTATAATTGTCTCTCAAGGAGATGAATGGGAAATGTTGGTGTTCTTTTTCACTATCTTTTTATCGTGCGCAGAAATGAATGTTCTATCCAACAATATCTTTCTTCCTACGATCCCTTGTAACTCTTCGCAGATACCCGAGTTCAAAGTCACCAAAGTGCAATTTCAATTTGCTCGTCGTTTGTCTTGGTTCCCGTGGTAAACAAATGAATTTGACCGAAATCAGGTTTCTGTTCATTTCGGCGCAGTCATTCCAGCTTCAAGTCGAAATCAATTCACTAAATCTATGTTTTATCAGTTTACATAGTCCGTATAACAAGAAAGTGATAACACTTGTTATCGGCACTAGCAGACTTTACAAATGAACCGCCATTTTGAACTGATTTAGGCTGAATTACGTCATAATGTGTGAATCCCGCAGCTATGGTAAGTATTTTTACTTTTTAAAATTATTCTTGAATATATTAGAAAACACTTTTGTGCTTTTCCATAACACTATTATTTTATTAGTAATGATAAGAAAAGAAAATACTTTTTGGGGCATAAAATCTTACTTTTGTAAAATTGTAAGCTTTTGCGTGGATATAGCTACGGGATTTGCATTATGACGTAATTCGGCACCGTAAATTAGTTCAAAATTGCGGTTTCATTTCTAAAGTCTGCTATAATAACGTTTTTATACTTGTAAAGTATTGGTTTTGTCTGATGTACCCTCCCACAAATATTCATATATTTTATTTTTAATTCGATTCAAGCACTCTCCAAAACCTTTAGGGGGTATATAAGTTTTGGTAGAGCAAACGTTTTCATTACCGTTGTCTTTCCTAGAATACCCAAATTGTGTTTTTTCCATTGCTTTTATGTTATAAATTGATTTAAAGGTTACATTATTCACATTTTCCCTTTTTATTCCTAGTGTCATTGTTTTGTCTTAAGTCGATACAAATTGTTTTTCTTCGAGGTATTTTTCATTTGAATTTTTTAATGAACCGACACGTGGTATTATTGATTTGTTTATGTTTACTTTTAATCCAGACGCTTCGCCAAACTTATCAATTAGGTTGACTAATGTTTTAAACGTTTTTGGATCCATCTAGAATAAAGGTAGCTTTATCCTCGAATGCTGTGTTTTATATTATTTTTTATGAATTTAATATCCTTATGTTCCCTTATGATATTGTATAGTAGTTCAATTGCTATTATAAAAGGATATGGCGACACTATCTGTTTTAAAAACGTCCGACATGTATCCATTATTTTATTTACAACACAACTTTGGGCATCATTATAAAACATGTTTATCCAATTGATAAAGAAGGTCCAAAGTTAAAATAGTTTAAACATTGTATAATAAATTCCTGGTTGACGCTATCAAAGGCTTTCTCAAAGTCCGCAAAAATATTAATCCTGGAGAGTCTTCATCATTCAAGTAATCAATAACCTCGAATATCGTTCTTATGTTTTCTCCAATTTATCTACCTTTCAAAAATCATGTTTGACTATTGGCTATGGTTGTACATAAAAACCTTTTTCATGCGGCTCACAATGCATTTAGTAGCAATGTTATATTCCAATGTTTAATTAAAGTATATTACATTTTGATCATGAAGTTAATTGTTTGTCTTTTTAGATGAAAACGTGATTAGGCCTTGTTTTTGTATTGTTACATTTCCATTTTTATATGAATAATTGAATAATTAATTGAACTGATGTAATAGTAGTTAATGCCATTTCAAAATATTTTATAAAACTCTGTTGTTATTCCAACAGATCCCGGACTTTTGTCGTTTTTCATTTCTTTTAGAGCATTATAACATTCTAGTTCCATTAAATTTCCTTTACGCGCTTCGCGTTGTTCTTGAATTCATGAAGACTCCTTTTCGATGGGAAAATAGTCCTTATTTGTTATTTTCTTACTGTTCTATATAACTGTTGGTAATATCGTTTTGTTTCTGTCATGATGCTATGAGAGTCCGTAATTTCTATCTTGTTGATTACTAATCGTTTTATTGTTTTTCTGTCTGATTTTTTTCTTTAGAGATTTGCTAAATATTTTGTGTGTTTTTTTTTCTACTTCGACTCATTCTGCTTTGGCTATAATGATGACACCATTGGTCTTTTCTTCTATATTATTCGCTAAAAGAGTTTTCCCTTCTAATATAGTGTTCGTTATGGGGATTTGATTATACATCTAATTCTAGTTTGTCAATTTCATGTTTTAGTTGAACTACTTCTTTTACTACTTTCTTTTTCTTGAGCGATATTTAACTATTTCCCAAAGGTATTAGGGTTTGAATCTTTATTTATATCGACTATTTCTTGCATGGTTTTTAATTCTAATTTGGTATTCTTTTTCTAAAATTACACTATTGTTCAATTTAAAATACCTAGGTGCGCGCGGTGTTCTGTCTGTTTTTAAATTAAAATATACAAGAGAATGGTCTGAACGTAGCCCTGTAGATATTTTAGACGCCGAGATAGAATTTACAATTTTTAAAGACACTAAAAAATCATCTAGTCTGAAAAATATTGGAGGTTTATGGTTAGAGTGTCACGTATAATGTCTAGTAGTGTGATTGAACATTCTCCAAATATAGTTTATATCGTTATTTCCTATTATAGTATTAATATTTTCTTGACATTATTTGCTGTTGTTAACATTACCTTTTTCTTGTCTTAACTTATATCTACCACTGTATTAAAATCCCCCACCAACAATTAAAGTATCACTATCATCTAAATTGATAAACCCTCAATACTTAACAGAAACTTCATATTATCAGATATGTTATTCGGATCATACACATTCAACATTAAACAATCTTATTCATCGGTGCTGATCTTTAATGATTGCATCCAACCATCTATAATGTTTTTATATTCCAATATTCTGTATGACTATGTTGAATTGACAAGAATGCACACGCCCGAACTATTTCTACTATTTCCACTAAAACATGCTTCATGTCCCCATTTTTCGTTTTCCATGTTCTAAATGTATTTTCTTCGCAATGGATTTCTTGTATAAAAAAAAAGAAAAATAATTGAGTAATTATTTAGTTTTCACCATTCAAAAAGTTGTCGTCGCTTGCGATAATCGCCAAGTCCTTTAACATCAAAGGTGCATATCTTAACCACCATTTACTACGTTCATATAATTTCACTGTTGTGTAACCTCTACGGCTACTGTACGGCTAGCCGATTTTGTTATTTCCCAGATGGCGAACAAGTCAACATCCGAAAAGTAAGTGCCTTATGTTTTTACTCGTTACTTGCTTAATTCGGCGTGATATGCGTAGATACTTATATATACTTAAATTCACCAGGATACTGCGTCTCTCAATTTGAACACATTTATTGGGACCACCATGAAATAGTGTGAATTTACGTTTTTTGTATTTTTTTATGAATGAAGTACACCTACGGGTACTTACTATGTATCCCCATATAGTCGTAATTTAACGGGTAATTTAACTGTTAACGCCTTTTATTCTCAAACCATAATACTGGGTCTGACCCAACATTTTTGCTGGGTCTTGTTACTGTATATATATATACACACTTAGCAAATTATCAATAGATAACCCCTATTCAGGGGCCCAATAAACTTGTAAAATAAGTTATGTGCGAGAGGCTTAATTAGGTAAATGTAGTTCTGTTAAACATGCATGTATTATTGGGTAGTTGAATTGTTGGGTCAAGACCCAATAGGCAGATTGAGGACCCAATAACAAGGTAAGGACCCAATATATCGAGTGTAAAAATCATTTTCTTTAAAACTATATATACATACATATATATCTATATTAGTAATGTGTTCTAATTATCTCCATTAATATACCTCAATCTACTGAATCACAGATCCGGCACCTTTCTTTGTCACTGTCTCAACATAGCTGTATGTGGTTGAACGCTTAAATGTGGCCATGTTAATTCTTATTCAATTCATATATTTCACGCACGCACGAACGCACGCACACGTAAGCGCACGCGCTCGCACATGCACACATACACACGTGCACACGTACACACACTCGTACACGTAAACACACGTAAACACACCTACACACGTACACACACACACACAAACACACACACACGTAAAAACACGTACATACATTTACACACACACGTACAAACACGCACACACACGCACGCACGCACGCAAGCACGCACGCACGCACCACGCACGCAAGCACGCACACATAAAGTGAAATACACGCACGTACGTATATACATGTACAACGCGTAAACACGCACGCACGCACGCACTCAGTTACAACAAGTAAACAAACACACGTACATACAAATTCACACATGGACACACACGTGTACACATGTACACGCACACACATGTACACGCACACACGCACACACACACGACACACACACACACACACACACACACACACACACACACACACACACACACACACACACACACACACACACACACACACACACACACACACACACACACACACACACACACACACACACACACACACACACACACACACACACACACACACACACACACACACACACACACACACACACACACACACACACACACACACACACACACACACACACACACACACACACACACACACACACACACACACACACACACACACACACACACACACACACACACACACACACACACACACACACACACACACACACACACACACACACACACACACACACACACACACACACACACACACACACACACACACACACACACACACACACACACACGCGCGCGCGCGCCAGTACACGCAGGCACGAACGTACATACATGTAGACACACACACGCACGCTCGCACTGAATTACAACACGTAAACACACACACACGTACAGGCAAGTACACCCATGTACACACACGTACACACATGTACACACACGTACATACATGTACACAAACACACGCACGCACGCACGCACGCACGCACACAAGCACGCCCAACAACATGTATGCATGTACGCATGTACGCACGTAAGTACGCACGCACGCAAGCACGCTAGCACTCACGCTCACGCACACACACACACACACGTGCGCAAACGCTAACGCACGCATACACACACATACACACACACACACACACACACACAATAGTACACGCACGTACGTATATACCTGTACACACACGCACGAAAGCACTCACAACACGTAAACACACGTACAGACAAGTACACACATGTACACTCACGTAAACACATGTACACACACGTACACACATGCACAGATACACACGTACACACATACACATGTTCATACATACACACATACACAGTACACATACACACACGTACATACGTACACACTCACACACACACACACACACACACACACACACACACACACACACACACACACACACACACACACACACACACACACACACACACACACCCGCGCACGGGCGCACGCACACGCACACACGCACGCGAGCAAGCAAGCACGCACGCACTCACGTACACACACACGCGCGCGAGCAAACAAGCACGCACACACACACACACGCAGACACACGCGAAAGTACACACGTACAGACAAGTAACCACATTTACACACAAGTACACACACGTACACATATGTACACATATGCACTCAAACATACGCTCACACGCAGACACACGTACGCACACACACACGCACGTACGCAAGCATGCACATACACACGCTTGTACACGCACGTATGTACAGACATGTATACACACGAACGAAAAAACTCACAACACGTAAAGACACACGTACAGTCAAGTACACACATGTACACACACGTACACACATGTACACAAGCGTACACACATGTACAAATACACAAACATACACACATACACACGTACACACATACACACATACACAGTGTATATATATATATATGAAACAAAGTATTCTTAGTACATGCCAGCCAAATACATATCCATACAAGAAATATTCTGAGTTTCTCTTCTTACCTTAATCGAGAGTTTTTCATATTGCATGTATAAGAAACAACATTAAAATAATAATAAGTATCAGCGAATGTTTTATGTCTCACTGAGGTAAAATTATTTATATTTGGGTCGTGTATGCCATAATAAACACGCATTAACACATTCCATTACAATTAAATCCAACCAATCTATGATGGAGAAAGTTGTTTTCTCTATTCTGTTTGTTACCACAACAGTATGCTATGCATATTAAAGAATGGGAGATAATTCATGCTATATTCGGTCAATATTTAAGGAGCAGATTGTTTCCCTTCTTATATACAAATGACATATATAATATTGCTATTGTCTGAAACAGATTGCTTAGAAAAAACAAAAAAAGTAGGTGGCAAAAGAAACTTTCATAGACTTTAAATAATTATGTTCAATACGATTAGTGTAATGATAGACTTTAAATAATTATGTTCAATACGATTAGTGTAATGATTTTGATATTTACCTATTTTACAATTGTTTCCAGTGAAGAGCCAGAACTGTATACCTCTAGCCATCCATGAGAATCGACACTTTCTTGTTATATAAATAAAATGCATATATAAACGTTTTGTTTATTCAGAAATTGACGAATGTAAAAGTTCACATTGTCTACATGGCACTTGTTCTGATAAACTGAACGCTTATTCAATCATGAACATGCACACCATGATACACTGGAAACAATTGTGAAATAGATAAATATCAAAGTCAATGCCAGACTGTTAACAATATAAATGCATGAATGATAACTATACTGAGTAAAAAAGAAAGAGTGCCATAAAATCTGCATGGTCAACCTTTTGACGAATATTATGTTCCTTTAAACTTTTACGTTATAATCTGCAAAACAATAATGTCAATTAGACATTGGGTAGCACTCGAAGGAAATAGTTATAAGACCAGATATATACTTCTCAAATAATAATACATGTATGATGATGCTTAAAGAATTTGAAAACAGTATGAAGGGTATATAGCAATTTACAAATGATTAAGCATTTAATCAAACGGATTAAATGCTTCCGATTGTCTTTACCACATTACTGAGAATTACTATTGACGGCCACATACTATAATGTTATGGGATAATATGTTCCATATATTTCAGACGTCGATAAATGTGCTAAACCCTTGTCAGAACAATGCCATATCGACAGTTTTTACTGTAAATGTCCACCCAGAAGCTACGGGGTCATCTGTGATACATGTAAATATTTCGCTATATATATGTTCACCAATAACCTACGGGGTCATCTGTGATACACGTAAATATTTTGCTATATATATGTCCACCTAGAGTCTACGGGTCATCTGTGATACATGTAAATCTTTTGCTATATATATGTTCACCCATAATCTACGGGGTCATCTTTGATACATGTAAATCTTTTGCTATATATATGTTCAACCAGAATCTACAGGGTAATGTGTGATACACGTAAATATTTTGCTATATATATGTTCACCCAGAATCTACGGGGTCATCTGTGATACACGTAAATATTTTGCTATATATATATGTTCACCCAGAATCTACGGAGTCATCTGTGATACACGTAAATCTTTTGCTATATATATATGTTCAACCAGAATCTACAGGGTAATGTGTGATACACGTAAATATTTTGCTATATATAGGTTCACACAGAATATACGGGGTCATCTGTGATACACGTAAATATTTTGCTATATATATATGTTCACCCAGAATCTACGGAGTCATCTGTGATACACGTAAATATTTTGCTATATATATATATGTTCAACCAGAATCTACAGGGTAATGTGTGATACACGTAAATATTTTGCTATATATAGGTTCACACAGAATATACGGGGTCATCTGTGATACACGTAAATAGTTTGATGTATATATATACTGAGGGAAAAAAGTTTAGTTAGTTTTTGTCGCACCCTAGAAATAATACATTTTTGGTTGTAAAATCAAGAAACTACTGCCATAGACATATTATTTTATTAAACACACATCAATAACAGTAGGGGTCAAGCTCGTAAAGTCCCAACATATCTTTTATACAGTATTATTTCATCTAAAAAACTTGCTAAACGTTTTTCTATCAGTATATATGATCACCCAGAATCTACGGATACATATGTGATACACGTAAATATGTTTTTATATATAATACAGATATGGTCATGAGGTTTTACTTATTTGCATATTTTATTTTATTTTATTTGAATATTTAGAGACGTTAGTTGAGATAGTTCTAGAATAAATACAAACCGTAACAGTTTGTGTAATTTAAAATAACCATCATTAACGTTATTTCGTGCCAAAACATTCCAGAAATGTAATTGTATCTAAGCCTGTTTTCTTTTCTGTCTTCAGATATATGCAACACGACACCTGCAGATGTAGTTTTCGTTCTTGATTCTTCAATCAGCATGACGGAAAGTTACTTTCGCCAACAGCTCGAATTTGTTGCTAACTTTACCGACCACGTTAACATTGGACCTCGTGATTTCCAGATAAGAGTTATGTTTTCGTTTGAGGCGCACATTGAGTTCTTCCTGAATCAGTATACAGACAACGAAACGCTGAAAGACGCTGTCATGAACATAATTTACAAACATGGTGCAACATTTACAAACAAAGAACTTGAAGCGGTAATCACCATTTTTAATATATAAGCAAAATTAATAACAAGTTAGTGAAAACTTTGAAACAGCAAATACGCTTGCTAAACGCCATCCCCGATTTCCCTTACTCATGTTGTCAAGTGCAAGCAGAATTGTAGCAAAGATCCAATTTGTCCTATCTTATATATATATATCTTGTATATATTCATAAAGTATATTGAAAGGAAAAAGAAACGCATAATGGGTATTTCATCTTTATATTGTATGTTTAATATGTTACTGCTAATCGAATGGTACAGGCGACAGTAGGCTGTCCTTTCGGAAAGAAGGCTTAAACAGCACCGAACACACCAATGGTTACAACTTTAAAGTTTCATTATCGACAGAATGCGTATTTGGCTCAAGCAGGTGAGCAAACTTAGGCTTTAAATGTTGCAATCACTTAACATTAAACACAATACTGACATGGCTTGACCTTTTCAAGCGAAATTCCAACATTTATGAATTTTGTGTAACAAAGTATACTTTGATTAAAGGGTCTTCTACTTGACAGAGTTGTCCTTTTTGTAATTAGTTGTACCCAGTTTTTGTACAAAACACATTGAGATATACCTGGAATTAGATGCAAATGTAGTATAGGCAATATTTTAAGTATGCGTTTCTTTTTCCTTTCAGTGTTGTTTTGCCTATTGTTTACTTCTAAAAGACTCGTTTTTCTGTTTTAATATAAACAACAGAAAAACAAACTTCGATTCGATGTGAAAACAGTGAGCCTAGGATGCCGAATGGTGAACAAGCCCGCGCTAAATCGCAAAGAAAATATGTAAATTGTCTTTATTTTCGTCAGTGTACAGAGTCCGTCTCAAAATGTTGCAAACTGTCTCTGCTGTGGATTTATGACCAAACTAACGTTCCAATTCCTATCAGGTTAAAACTACCGGTCCAGAACTATCAATAGTGTTGCAGGAATGGAACAAACGTTCATATATCTATTATATTTCAGGTAAAAACAGTGTTTCGTGCAGGTCATGGAATAGAACGTCGAGTAAACAAAACAAAGGCGAGGAGGTTCGTGTATTTGTTGACAGACGGTATGTCCAGTGACAGACAGCAGACGAAGATTGCTGCACAGGATCACAAGGATCTCTACGGGGTCACTGCTGCCGTTGGTGAGTTCATTATTTTAGTCAAACGGTGATTTAAACCCGGGAGTTGGACATTCATTATGTCTGTTAAATAAAGTTGGTTCCAAACGCTTTTCTGAAGTCTGTTTTTGATTTCGCAAACTACGATGTATACAACGTATTATGATGACATATACAGTGTTAATTTACTCATCTCTGAGGGTACAGTCATATATAGTATGTAAACCTATTTCAGCCATCTGCGACTATGTTACCAAAGACGTTTGACTTATATGCTCTTTATTAGTTTTCACTCTTTATGTTAGATATTGTCTGCTTATGCTATACATTTTGTCCTATTTAACTTGCTCATATGATTTACTGTGGTACAGTTAGCAAACATTTAAAGACGTCAGGTCAGGAATGAAGTATGGTTTAATATGTAAGAATATAATATTTTTCGTATTATTATTATGTTACTATTCACATATAGGTATTGGGGACATGGTGTCCCACAAAGAACTGGTTAATATCGCCTCCGAACACGACGGACTACGGAATGTTTATTCGGTGAAACTCTCTCTTCACACTTTTGAAACAACTTGTACACTACGACTGTGACGGTAATTTACTGTTCAAATGTACTTAATACTTGTGTATTTTAATGTGTCTGCAGAAATCAGAGTTTACTTAATGTATTCATGATTTTATACATTAGTTTAAAACTTTTCCACTTTGCCATTTTTTTTTAAATTAATAGCTATCAGTTTTTATCTTTTGTTTCTGTACTAGTTATTGGTGTCAATATTACAACCTACATGGAAAGAGACTATATATGTTTGCGTTTAAAACACTATCTCCACAAACCGAACCTTGAAATTCAATACATATCTACAATATTGCTTCTTTTCCAACCTTTTGCATGCTATTTTTCAGAATGTGTACACAGCTCTATACATAACCCTCGTCATTGATACGTCATACAACGTCACAGTCGACCAATACTAGGCGTCTATCAACGCCGTTACCCACCTTATCGATCTTATGGACCTTGATGTCGGTAAGGCTCGTGTTAGCATCACGACATTTGACACAACAGCTTCGAAATTGTTTGGCTTTCGTAATAACTATACGAACAAAGATACGATTAAAATCGTAAATGAGCAGAATCGTTCAGTTTAAAGAAATAAATAAAATGAATATTGTGGATGTTCTCAATTTTGTTGACGTAAATGTACTTTCGACTGCCAGATCAAATGCGACAAAAGCTCTCATCTTGTTGTCAAACAGTAATTTTAAAAATTTCGATTCTGTACGATTACAACAAGCAAAGACAGAACTAGAGTCAGACAATGTCATCACAGTTGCTATTGGCAGCGGAAATGAGGTAAATATTGACGGCTTGATGTCATTGGTTGCCGACTCTTATCACGTGTTCCTGACACTACTAAATGAAATACCTACTAATCTCTATGTTCTTAAATCTGATTTTGTATACAACACGTGCGATCTTAAAAATGAGTAAGAATAAAATATTAAAAATGTTCACAATATACACGTAGACTCATATATATGTATGTATATATATAATGCTCACAATTATATATGTATCTTCAAAAATTTAGCAAAGTTTGAGTTTTTTAATGCATTTAAATAGGTGTATATGTTACGTTTTGTATACCAAATTAGTCTATAATATTGAATACTGTTATTGATCAGCATTGTAAAAGCTTCAAATTCGCCTAAAGAACGAAACTACTGCTTAGCCTATTATCAAAGATGTTCGCGTGGCTTTGCTGTACAGCTTATATGCATATATAAACGTACACATGATATTGCATTGCAGCTACTGAGTAGTGCCTATCACTAAATATACATGTGACCCTGCAGCACAGACTCTAAATATGGTCTCTACTTTGCCACTGACCATTCCAAGGCGGTAGCCCTATTGTCAACCCTTTTTGTGTTTGTGATGTCGTTTGCATTTATTATTGCTTTTGTCTTCTTGTTTGTCTGTTTGCGTGTTTGTTTCTGTGTTTGATGGTTTACTGTCCTCCTTGAATGCTACTTTCCCTTTCCGATCTTTTTATATTTCTTGCTATGATTATTTGGTAAACAAGCCGCCAGAAGAAACATGTATGCATTTCTTACATAAAACCCGTATGCAAATTGCCGCACCTAAAACGAATACAAATATATCAACTAAAATAAATGTTAACGCAAAGAAAGGTAAATATCGGTTAGGTAGTTTATTTCAAATCCAAAAGGCACTATGGCTCTTCTGGTAAGGGCATGTTCGCACAATTTCTTCTTATAGTGACGTATTCACATACTCAGAACATTGTTCTTATGTAACTCAAGTAAATGAAATGCATTCATCTGTTGTTTGTGTGTTTGTTTATCCAATTAAATGATCACAAAAGTTGGTTTGCATCATTTTATTCAATTTTTTGTTCTTCCAAGACGGCAAAGTAAGTATTAGCCTTAAAACTTTCTGTTGTCGAATCCATCTGAAATAAAAAATAAAGTGAGGGCAAATATATTATCATGTAAATTGCAATATGTATAATTGCACCTATCTGAAATTCTGATGATACCAAAATGAGAAAGTGAATGTTATGTTACGATACATGATTCATATAAGTGTGAATATTGTACCGTAAATCATATATGGATTTACAGCTCTCCTGCAGGTATAATAATGTCATAAAGAAATTTGAAACACACTGCGTTCATTTTATCAACTGCAAGCAATATGAAACGTAACTAACGTAACTTCAAATTTCGACCAAATAGAATATTTCTTTAAAGTGTTCTAACCAACCCAACCTAACCCAAATATCAATCCTGTTTTGCGTTATGGTAATCGATATGTTAGTTGACCTATATTGACGATTGGTTATACAAAACAACTAAACTAACCTGAAGGTTGGTTTCTAGTTTTCTGTAATTTACATAGATCGCAATAGGGTGTGCGAACGCCAAGATACTCAATAGTAGCAGCAGTATGTGTATCTGAAATGCATCATTAACATGTGACACAGTTTACGACACAGTTTACAACACAGTTTACGATTATCAAAAACAAATGCATATCTTAAACAACCGTTAAACAATCTCTGATCTATAGAACAAGCAATAGTTTCAGTGTTAACTGGCTTTGTATAATGCAACACAATAGCAGCCTTATAAATCTTATAATTGGTTCAGACCTTAAATGTAACACTAATAAACGATTATAAAATATGCCTTATTTTGCTTATTATTAACTTTGATAAATGACAACAATAAAAAAGGCAACATGAACAGTATTGTAGCAGTTTTGACGAATAACTAAATACATACATGCCATATAGCTCCCTCGTAAGACTGCCACCATTCAAATAGGCCGTACTCAACAAAAAACATGATGGACAACTGCGTCAGCATCACTGTATACAGTATACCGAACACTCTGGTGGGAAATCTACAATTGTACGCAAAAATGCACTAGCTGGTTCCTTTTCTCAGTGATATTATACGCGATTTTTGTTTTAACATGTTATTTCTTTTCAATACAGTAATGTACAAAAGCAATAATTATGAAATTATATTCAACAATAAAGTAAACGTTTAGTTTAATAGAAATATAAAGAGAGAAAAGTAGAAGATAGAATAGTATACGCGACTTACTTATCACTCATGTCCATGGTTTACCAACAGCAATCGGTTTGTATCAATACAGTATTATTAATGAAAACAGTAACAGAACATGAGAACTGGTCTGTGTTAACAACTGTAATAGTGCATATGTTGCAGTTTTGTCTTCTGGTCTGTGTTAACAACTGTAATAGTGCATATGTTGCAGTTTCGTATTCTGGTCTGTGTTAACAACTGTAATAGTGCATATGTTGCAGTTTCGTATTCTGGTCTGTGTTAACAACTGTAATAGTGTATATGTTGCAGTTTCGTATTCTGGTCTGTGTTAACAACTGTAATAGTGCATATGTTGCAGTTTCGTATTCTGGTCTGTGTTAACAACTGTAATAGTGCATATGTCGCAGTTTTGTCTTCTGGTCTGTGTTAACAACTGTAATAGTGCATATGTCGCAGTTTTGTCTTCTGGTCTGTGTTAACAACTGTAATAGTGTATATGTTGCAGTTTCGTATTCTGGTCTGTGTTAACAACTGTAATAGTGCATATGTTGCAGTTTCGTATTCTGGTCTGTGTTAACAACTGTAATAGTGCATATGTTGCAGTTTCGTATTCTGGTCTGTGTTAACAACTGTAATAGTGCATATGTTGCAGTTTCGTATTCTGGTCTGTGTTAACAACTGTAATAGTGCATATGTCGCAGTTTTGTCTTCTGGTCTGTGTTAACAACTTTAATAGTGCATATGTCGCAGTTTTGGCTTCTGGTCTGTGTTAACAACTGTAATAGTGCATATGTCGCAGTTTTGTCTTCTGGTCTGTGTTAACAACGGTAATAACAACTGTAATAGTGCATATGTTGCAATTTTGACTTATGGTCTGTGTTAACAACTGTAATAGTGCATTTGTTGCAGTTTTATGTAGGCGACTGTGCGGTTACTTAACACTACCTACTAAGCATTGGTGACAGCACTGGAACATCAGCCACATGTCTAGACTGACTTGAGGTTACTTAACACTACCTAGCCAGCATTGGTGACTACACTGGAATCGTGACTAAACTGGAACGTCGGCCACATGTCTAGACTGACACGAGGTTACTTAACACTACCTAGTCAGCATTGGTGACTTCACTGGAACGTCAGCCAAATGTCTAGACTGACATTAGGTTACTTAACACTATCTAGTCAGCATTGTTGACTACACTGGAACGTCAGTCACATGTCTAGACTGACATGAGGTTACTTAACACTACCTAATCAGCATTGGTGACTACACTGGAACGTCAGTCACATGTCTAGACGACTGACATGAGGTTACTTAACACTATCTAGGCAGCATTGGTGACTACACTGGGACGTCAGCCACATGTCTAGATTGACATTAGATTACTTAACATTATCTAGTCGACATTGGTGACTACACTGGAACGTCAGCCACATGTCTAGACTGACATTAGATTATTTAACACTACCTAGTCAGCATTGGTGACTACACTGGAACGTCAGTCACATTTATTGACTGTCATGAGGTTACTTAAATACTTCGTCAGCATTTGTGACTACACTGGAACGTCGCGCACATTATCTAAACAGTGTTCTTTGACAGAACAAAATCAAACAAATGCAACTTACACGTCAGACAAAAAGGACATGGCAACACAAAACAGAAAGGATCGGAAGATGGTGAAGTCTATAAATGCGATGTACAGAACCCACGTGTACGGTAACATCATCGAGATGGACAACAACAGCATCAGTGTTGTGGCAATCACCATCGGAATAATTACTGGTTTTATCTTTCGTAGAACGACGTTTTCTAAATCTGGAAGGAAAATAAAAGAGTGCTGAAGATGTAACGAGGCAGATATCTCACACGCATGGCATATCAATAAACCATATAATGCAAGTGTGACTGCATATAAATACAATACATAGTTAACAAGCATTTAAAGGAACCGCTAATGGCATACATGCTAATGGCATACATTATTCGAAATATTTACGGTGCGGTGTCGTAGCGTATGTCGTAAGTCGTAACAACCTCCGACATGCGAGGCGGCGTTCTACCACTTAGGCCATGCAGCGGTCACTGCAGACTACGTTATAAAAACGTGTATGCAAATAGGTTCATACATGAGTCAATTTGCAAAAGTATATTTTAATCGGTTTTTAAGTTTATACTAATTTCTATATAAACAAGCAGAATTAAGTCACTATATTCACCAAAGAATTTAGAAAAATAGTAACAATAGCTCCATTTCTTAACATTCAGTATATAAAGGAAAATGTAAGGACTGGTCGACCCGGTGCAGTATAAACTAACTGGTTGGGGTAACATGCCATTTGTCTACGGTTAGGTATTCCCGTGTGACAGCACCATAAAAATCAGCGTATAAAATTTACAAAGTTTTATTATCTTAACACTGATCTGCTTTTAAAATATAGAAATAATTTGAAAACTCTTCTACGACAAGGACTGTCACAACCTGACGTTATGGTGACGTAGTTTACAAACTTCTTAAGATTCTTGGTCATGAAGAATTTCAATTTAAAGAGTTCATCAAAAGAGGTTATGACCCTATCATTTAGCAACACACTGCATTTTTAGTGATTGATCCATATACATTGCACTATGCTTTCCTCGTTGATTGTGTGATGACCAGACATAGTGTGGACCCTATGATGACGTCTACCTAAATCCTGGGAGGACGTTAACTTAACTAACGTTTGATGTTTGTCATGAATGGTTTATTCTTTTTTTTGCTCAAACAACACCTACACGACAACAAAAATAACTTACGCTTGTACTTCTGTTTTTGGTGTTCGTATAAATAACCAGCCACAAATGATGAGACAACCCCACAAACCATCGTGTAGGACAGAACGTTGGTGAAATAGCTCACTGAAAAAAAATATTGTTTTCGTCAATCTCTGATTTTAAGGAATTATTCCATGACTACGCTACATACTATTGTTCTTTGTTTTTCTCTAACACACTTAACAAAACCCTTGCAATCCAACTGGTTGACGTTTAACAATTTGCGACTATTAAATAGTGCATACCCCGTCGCAAATCTATTCATGTGACGTTAAACCGCAAACAACGTGACGTCATTTAGTTTTATTTCTATGCGTTTGTAAGAAAAACTGTCAAAAACAATGAAATGTTAACCAGTATTGAAATGTTGACCTTTTCGACGGTATATCTGTCGTGTAACGGTCGCAAATTGTGTTTAACGGCTCCGCTAACTCGTCGCCATTAAACAACATTTGCGACCATTAAACGATTGATATTCCGTCGCGAAATTCAAAGATTCCAATACAGTTAACCCCATAATAATCCATTTTCAGGGACCGCGGTGGACCAGTAGAGAGCATGTTCGACTCCGAACCTGAAGGCACTACTGTGTTACTTCGAAACTCTCTTAACCTCGTTCGATGGCTAAGGAGATACACTGGACGGTCGCTTGTATCGGAGTTTATCCTCCAAGCATAAGCATCTGTTCAACAATAAAATTGGGCTGAGTTCCCAAATGCAAACATCTTTCCTTTCTCTTAATTTAATCAGAGTCAGGAAAACGATAAGCACGCTTAAATTTAGCTTTAAAATTATGTTTTACAAGCAAATGAAAATAATCGACATTAAAACACATGGGCCATTGTTCATGAAGCAATTTAGAAGGAAAATATTACTTAAGTCAAAATTTAAGACTTTTACATATATAAGTATCCTTATTAACCTCTCAGGGACACTACAAACCATCTTTTTTCAGATAAATAGTAAGCTGCAGGCTTTATTTATTCATAACCTTACTAACAGTATTAAGAAAACGTCTTTAATCGATACAAAAAAATGTTTTAAATAATCGGTAATATTTGACTTAAGTTAAGGTATTCCTAAGAAGATATGAATAGAACAAGACTTTAATCGATTACTTGATTAATATTACGACAATTATTTAACGCACCTTTTTGCTGATCATGGCCAGTAATGTAGTCTAGGTAAGCATTAATGGTGGCTATGTAATAATTAAAGTGCAGCGTGAGTATCCCAAACCACAGAACATGCGGAATAAATATGGGGTTGAACACATATTTTTTGAACTGTACGGATCCATCAACACCTTTCACAGACTTTAATGGATCGGGTTTTTTTTCTGAAAATAAAAGTCAACATTATATAGCTGAACGCACTGAAATATGTAGTAGATCAAGCGAGTGTTTCGAATTTTAACACAGTTATAGACTCATTTGAATTGGCGTGCTGATTTTCTAATTTAAATCAAGATTTTTATATATATTCTTTCGTACACAATATGTATATGTAGTTGCAATTATTTAGCGATATATTCAGTTATTGAGTAAGTCATAAACAAGCTTAACAGTTATCCTGAAAACATGCTTTATTGTTTATAGAAGAATTGCATTTTAGTCAAATATTTGCATGTTTGTTTACCTGTGTTGTCCGCTTCGCCGCGTTCAGACTCATTGTAGACGTTCTTTGTGTCCGCTTCGCCGCGTTCAGATTCCTTGTTGATGTAATGTTTATACGCTTCGCCGCCTTCAGACTCCTTGTAGATATAATGTTTCGGAAATATTGTAAAGGTGCTTATAAGCGTTGTCACGGAAGCTGCAATAATCACCAAATACGAGTACTTTCTCCTGAACCCCGCTGTATGGGCAAGCTGAATAATACACGGAAGAAACGTACAGAATGTGTAAAACTGGAACAGATCCGATATTTCATTGAGACGAATCCCTATTAAAATTTGGTAGAAAATCGGAAACTATTTACGACAACGACGACGGCCGGATCGACTGGACGTTGAACAGTAGAGTTTGAAACTGGCGTAGCGTCGCAATATTGGTTTAAGAATAATGGTTTTCGTGTGTGAAACATATAAATACTCCATAACTTATAACATTTCAAAACACATTTACAATTTATTAGTTAAATAAAACACACCTTTACCAGTTGTTGAATCACTGAAGACGAGTCCATCACCCCGTTCATCAGGCCGAGTACAATAATTGATCCTGTTTTGTACATGTTACTGAACTGAAAAGGACAATAGTATCAGTTCAAATTCAATAGTTGACCGCTAACCGTACGTGCTACTAAACTGAATAGTTGAGGCCTTCCCGTTTAAGGTACTGAACTCAAAATGACATGTAGCAAACTAACACAAACAAAACTTAAATCGTGTTTTGTCGTAGTCTTAAATCATAATGGTTTAAATCGATTTAAGCTAATCAGTAAGCCTTATTGCCTAATGACCGTTCCAAGTCTTCACCACTCGTTGGGTTATGTATTGTCCTTTTCATTGTATATTGTTTCTGGTGTAGTGCGGACCTACGCTGCTGTTGCGTTTGGTGCTGTGATTTCTATATGACCATTTTTTCTCATTTTTGTTATCTTGTTGCTCTTGCTTCAGCCAAGACATTGAGTACTTGCTTTGTGGCTTTCTAAGCTTTTGTTTTTATATGCATATACACGTGATCTATGTAGTTTACTTATACTGCCTATTAATGCTATTTGTTTGTTAGAGAAGATAACTTGGCGGGATATCTTTATTTAAACTGCCCTTTTATTGGGATGACCATAGGGTAAGAGTGAGGTTTGGTGCACCGTATCACTTCGCTTAACCCCACACACCCAACCCCACACCCCAGCGGCCTTTTTTGCCACTGACCGTTCCAATGCGGTAGCCCTATTGTCAACCCCCGTTATGATTGTGATTTCATATCTGTCTTTAATTCATCTTTGTAATTAGTGTTTATTTCTATGCGTGTTTTGGTTGATTGTGGTCCTTGAATGCTTCATCTGTTTTCTAGAAGGTTGTAAAATCCATACTATATACTACCTTACCACACAACCTTATCAAAGACAAGCCTATTGCTCTTATTAAGAAGATGTTGCTAGAGAAATACCTGCATGTTTGGTCTGCAAAAATTATGAAAGCGTGTTTAACTTAGGCGATTTGGACACTTACATTACGTGGACTAGCATAGAAGTTTGTGATAAATTATTTCTAATTTTATAATATGTTCATCAGGTATGAAACTACCGTTTATAGATTTTTGGTCTCCTTGTAGGTACGACCTGTGCCTTTCTTGTCGAAGACTTGCATTTGCATTGCTGTGAAAAAGATTTATGTTCAGTATTTCACCAATACGCAGGCAGATGTAATAGAAGCCTTTAATGACGCCTCTCGATATCTGGATGAAATTTTAACATTGACAATCCCTTTCGTATGTACTATGGTTAACACTATATATCCCCTAAAGCACTTCAACTCATCAAAGCTAATATTTCTAATACTTTCGCCTCTTTCCTCGATTTACATCTATATATTAAAAATGAAAAAATAATTGACAAAATGTATGTCGAAAGATTATTTCAATTTTGAAATTGTTAAGTATCCCTTCTTAGACGGGAATGTTCCCCATGCAACGTCCATTATTTGGTGCAGGAGAAACTCTGGTTTAACCACCCACACCAGTATTATCTTGCCACTTAACCATTCCAAGACTGTACTCATGTTGTCAACAATGTTATATTTGTGGTGTTACGTTTGTCTTTTAATTGTCGTCTGATGTGTAAGCATGTTTTTAGTTGATTGTGTTTTGTGAGTGCTACATTTCTTGTTCGACTTTTATGCCTACTTTTAAATACCAAACAAAGATGTTAACGACGTTGCGATGTATACCCTCGCCTCTCACCGCTGCGGGTTCGAATCACACTGGAAGCTCGACTTGTAAGTGAGGAAGTGTCTATTCTTACTGATGGCGGGAGGTGTACTGGTTCTACCCAGGAGAAGTGTGTGGTCTGCTTCCACCGCAAATGAAGTTGAAAATGACGTAAAACACCATACAAACAAACCAAACAAACAAAGAACCATCCAAACACCCACACTACCCCCATACCCAAACATTCTAATAATTAGACCTACTTGTGCTGTTGTCATTAGAAACACAAGACTTCCTCCAGTGACAAAGAGGACTCCGGGACAGATTATCCATGGCAACTCTTAAAAATAAACACATGGCATATGAAATATTGACAGTAAAAATGAGACGCGTATTCATAAAATCAAACCTTACATACGTGACATTTAAAGCAGTTCTTTGCAAAAACGAATAGGTTTAATAAAACAATTATATTCTGTGAATGTAGCTAGGTGCCTTTTTTAAATTTATTATCACTTTTCAAACTAAATGTAATCAAATATCAGCGTTTTCCTCGGATGTGGGAGGCCGTTGGTTCAATTCTTCATATATATGTTACTGCTAGCTCCCAAACTTGACGTTCAGCATAAAAGGGTAATACTAAGACCGGTCGGCCAGGTGTTGGTATCATGCCACGTGTCTACGGCGTGGTGTTCCAGTGTGGTAGAACTGTTAAAAGTATACATAGTCGTGATCTGACTAAAGAATTATTAACATACAGACAGTTAAATGTACTTGCTTCATACATTATAATAACACTGAGGAAAGAGCTAAGTCAGATCGGAAACACGTAAGGAAAAAATACACGTGTACACAATGTATACTGTATTAGGCGCCCATATGTAGACAATTGCAGCGCATTTGCTAGCGTCATTTCGTCCTCAAAAGGCGATACTACTTTAATTTGAAATATGATAATGGTAAACCTTTCCCTCACTTTCAAATGAATTGAACGTTTAAATTAACGTTTGGCTATTGGTGTTATTAATGAAGATATGACAAATGTCCTGTGGTAACTGTGTTGGCTATATTAATATTAATAATATCTAACAGGGTTTATGAAATTACTCAATGTTGATTGGCTATTGAGGAGTTTTTAAAAAGGCTATATAGACCTCTGACGTCACGTCCTTCAACCGTCAGAACGTCATTTTAACTGATTTTCAACGTCGAAAAACACCCAAAACAACGATTTCATTATTTAAAGGCAATGTTACGTTCAAACAACAAATTGAACATGATAAAGCTGTATATTTCCTTCGTTTGGTGCTGAGAGATGCACGTACAATGTAAATTGTGATAATGTGTTTGTATTATGTTGAAATTGATCAACTCCTTGTGCGAGATCAAAAAGAGTATGATAATGGACCTTTGGAAACGGCAGAGCACGACACATACGAAATATTGCTTCATTTTGATTGAGACTGTTCATGAGCGGTAGTGAAAATATGCTAGCTACCGCTCACGCCCTCTAGCCCCGGGTTGAGCTGAACTCAATATTCATAAAATCAATAGTCCACAATTTTAACCATCCAGAAGATGGCAGGCATATGGCGGTGGACATGGAGTGCACTACTTTCCCAGGTCGTACGGCGTATGGTCCCAGTATATAATAAAATTAAATGCCCCGAAGAGCGAAATAAACATAATGGAATTTAGTTGGGAACAGCGGTTATGAAGCCTGTGTATCACAAGTAACAGCCAAAAGACTAAATTAAAAAGCAGAAAACATATCCTATGAGTGATTAAACAATACCCAGAGCCTATTTTCGGCCGGAGTAGTGAAACCACCAAGAAATTGAAAATGTACCACCGATTACTAAATATAAGTATCGGGCTCAGCGATCTCCAAAGATCGAATGGATAACAGTACTGATTGCAAGAGCGGGGAGACGTTTTACTGCCGCCACACTGCACAAGCAGCGCCATTGTGCTATAAAAAAGAACCTCGTGTTTGGGACTTAAAATACTTTAAAACCGCGGGCCTACGGCCCTTGGTATCGATGGTCTACAAGTCCCGCCCACCAGGTTTTGCTCTGGGACAATATAAACCCCGCTGGAAATATTTTATTTCTGAAATCGAATAATCCGGTGGCATATAGCTATCCGATCGTCCGGCCATGTCAGTGGAGAGACGGCCGGTGGGGTGGGAGAGAGAGAGTTCGGTTGCAGTAGCAGGTTGGAAACAAACACAAATTACAAGTAACAATAGAAGCAAGGTATGCGACACCACAACATAAAAATATTGAAATTAGGTTATCGCCTCGGAACGATCAGTGGCAAAAGGGTCCTTGGATGGTTTTAGGATGTAAAAAACCTCGCTTTACCCTATTGTCATTCCAATAAAATGGGACAGTGCAAAGGAAGAAATCCACGCCAGGTTATATAGACACCATTAATAGGTAGTGTAGGTATAACACAAAGACGATCATGTATATATGAATATTAAGAAGCCTAGACAGATACAAAGCAAGTACTGTTTAATGGGAAAACACCGTGTATTAGTCTATGACTTAAAATTGGTAAAACTCTAAATCACGTAATAAGAAAAAGTTCCCTTTTGCTTCTGATTGCGACACTTTTAAAGACCTTCACCCTACCAATTTAAAAATGATGATTTTTAAATGTAGCTTAGCTTAAAATGAAGCGTTACATCAAAAGCCCTAATGATATAGCCTAGTCCCTCAAAAACAGGTTAATTAAAATGTCAGACCTTATCAGATGTATTACATTCTAAATTAACCGATAATAGCCGATCAAGTTAAAAGGTAAAAATAGTATACGCTGTTGGTAAGCATATTATTTCATTATCATTTTTCAAAAATACTAATCACTTAATGATGGTCTCCTAAACTGTTCTTTCCCTTGCGACCAACGGTAGAAGCATACTAACTTTTTTTTTTAAAAAAAGAACTGTGCTATTCGGTTCTTATTTATTTCTTAAAATGTGCAAATATCTTCTCCGTTTTGTTCCAGGTGACAAGTATTGAACAAGTCCATGATTTCATCCACGTTTGGGTATGCCTGGGTGGTTTTGAGTCCAAATCTGGGAATCTAATGCTGGGTAGCGATACATTTGAAAATGAAAGTGATATGGACAGTTCAACAAGGTCTCTACAAACTATGGATATTATAAAAACCAAATTGATCAACTCCTTGTTTTTGCGGGATACTTCGAGCAACCGACATAAAGTTTCACGAAGACATATTTAGAAAACTAGGAAGTGGTGCAGTGGTCCAGAGAGGTCCATCTATATATGCAGAGCAGTGCAAAAGCAATTATGTGGTGAGACGTAAAGGCGGTACCCCTAGTGTGGACCATTTTATGTTTGTGGTGGCTCATGCTGCCGTTCTACGTCTGAGCATATGTGTGTTGTACTTATATTGCCTATTGATGCTGCCTTGTTGGTTAGAGATTAGATCATGGCGAGGATTTCTTTATTTACACTGTCCTGTTTTAATGGGATGACAGTAGGGTTAGTGTGAGGTTTGGTGCGCCCTAGAACCGGTTTAAACCCCCAGTGGCCTACTTTGCCACTGACCGTTCCAAGGCGGTAACCCTATCCCTTTTGTGTTTGTGATGTCGTTTGCGTTTATTATTATATTTGCCTTCTCGTTGTATGTTTGCGTGTTTGTTTCTGTGTTTTGTGGTTGACTGTCCTCCTTGAATGCTACTTTCCCTGTCCGATCTTTTTATATTTCTTTACCTTTACAACCGAACGTCATCAGCAAAACATTGAATTCTTATTACCAGATAAAATTAGGTGCGAAAGTTAGAAAATCGGCTTTGAAATGACTAGGTATGTTTGCACTTTACGTCAGCTTTTGACTTTTCAGTTAGATTTGTTTCAAAGGTATTACATGTATTCACCGCTGGCATCATTTATTGCATGGTTTATAACAAAATATTTAATTGCCAAGTACAAAGTACTACAAATTCCACCATGGACTTTGGAAACACCAACAATTATTTTTGATCTTTGTAATAGTAACAAATCCAGTACAGACCCTGCTGTCTTTCAAAGCAAATTTAATGAAATTAAATCGAAATACAGTAACTTTCAACATATATACACAGATGGTTCTAAAGATGGAGATAATGTAGCAGCAGCAGCTGTTATTCACAAACACAGCATAAAGAGCCGCCTGCCTGACAATGCCTCTATCTTTTCAGCTGAACTTAAGGCAATTGAAGTTGCCTTAAATTATATTCAGGAATCTGATGATGACTATTTTGTAATATTTTCTGATTCCCTTTCATCTCTTCAAGCACTGGGTAATATGAAACATGATAACCCAGTTGTGCTTCAACTTTTAGAAAAATACAATTCTCTTATAATTGATAATGTTATTATTTTCTGCTGTCTTCCAAGCCATGTAGGAATACGTGGTAATGATAGAGCTGACAGTGCTGCTAAGGCAGCATTAGATTTACATATATCTAATACCAACTTACCTTATACTGATTTTAAAAGTTGTTTCCACTTATAGGATATGTTGTCTGCTTTTTAATTTAGTCTTTTGGCTGTTTCTTGTGATACGCAGGCTTCATAACCGCTGCTCCCAGCTAAACTCCATTATGTTCATTTCGCTCTTCGGGGCATTTAATTTTATTAGATACTGGGACCATACGCCGTACGACATGGGGAAGCGATAAACTCCATGTCCAACGCCGTATGCATGCCATCTTCGGGATGGTTAAAATTGTGTAAAATTGATTTTATGAATATTGAGTTCTGCTCAACCTGGGGCTAGAGGGCGTGAGCGGTAGCTAGCATATTTCACTACCGCTCATGAACAGTCTCAATCAAACCGAGACTGCAATATTTCGTATGTGTCGTGCTCGGCCGTTTCCAAAGGTCCATTATTATACTCTTTTTTTTATAGCACAGTGGCGTTTCTTGTGCAGTTTGGCGGCAGTAAAACGTCTCCCAGCGCTTGCAATCAGTACTGTTATTCATTCGATCTTTGGAGATCGCTGAGCCCGATACTTATATTTAGTTATCGGTGGTACATTTTCAATTTCTTTTGTTTTCTTACTTAATTTTTGATTCGGTGGTTCCACTACTCCGGCCGATAAAAGGCTCTGGGTATTGTTTAACCACTTATAGGATATGTTGTCTGCTTTTTAATTTAGTCTTTTGGCTGTTACTTGTGATACGCAGGCTTCATAACCGCTGATACCAACTAAATTCCATTATGTTTATTTCGCTCTTCGGGGCATTTAATTTTATTAGATACTGGGACCATACGCCGTACGACACGGGGAAGCGATAAACCCCATGTCCACCGCCGTATGCATGCCATCTTCGGGATGGGTAAAATTGTGTATTATTGATTTGATGAATATTGAGTTCTGCTCAACCCTGAGCTAGAGGGCGTGAGCGGTAGCTAGCATATTTTCACTACAGCTCATGAACAGTCTCAATCAAACCGAGACTGCAATATTTCGTATGTGCTCGGCCGTTTCTAAAGGTCCATTATTATACTCTTTTTGTAACACATATATTCGTTACTCTTGGCAAACCGCTTGGGATTTGTCAGTTAACAATAAACTTCATTCGATTAAACCGTTACTCGGAGAATGGCGTTCTTCTGGTGGACCCGTTCGTCGAGAGGAAGTTGTCCTAGCCCGATGCAGAATAGGGCATACATGTTATACTCATTCATAATTATTACAAGGTGAGCAATTACCAGAATGTATACCCTGCTTTGCACCGTTAACGGTCAAACACATATTGCTGGAATGTGTAGACTTTGATCCTATGCGTCAAAGGTACTACAATGTTAATACTATGACCGAGTTATTTAATACTATAGATTTTAGTCTAGTTTTAGATTTCCTGAAGGAAGTTGGACTATATAAATCATTATAATATGTTCTTGTATATATTTACTTCTTTATATACCCGTTTTCGGGCATTTGTTGATCTACATATATAGTTTATATTACTACCATATCATCCCTTACTTGTAAATAGTTATAGCTTTATATATTTGCATTAATTTTTAATTAAATCTTCATTTCATCATCATTCATCAGTTTTTGCGCACAATATGACCTATTTATGTGTCGACGTGCCGTAAAACACCATTCATTCATTATAACAAAATAAGCTCACCCGGGCTAGTAAAGGCGATCATAGTGCATCCACACCAGAAGAAAAATCTGTAAATGCATATAGGTTAAACAGTATACATGTTAGTTTTATTTTTAAAACATTTATGTGATTATAATCAATAAATGCAAACGTAAGCTAAATGTTTTTTTCCGAATCCACGTTTCAGATTGGGTTAAATTCATTAAAATAGTGTGTAACCATTATAATTGTATACATTTGAGAATTAATTTGTTTAAATTATAAGTATTCATCATAAAAACATATAAATCTAATAAGTGACTAGGTTTGCACCAAGAACAGTTTGTATCAAATTACATGTATAAGCATCTGACGGCCCTTGTACCGAACCGTGAAAATATCTGTCCACTTAACAAATGGAAGAAGATGGCACACCCAGAACCAATAGTGTAGAAGAGGTTCAATCGAAGATCTTGCTCTGGACAATGACGCTCAACACTGCAATATATCATTTTTAAAGTGATAACCTGATACATTTTAACATCCTTTAGTAATTTAACGACATTTTTAATTCATTAAAAATATTAATGGTATATCTATCAACATGAACTTAATTTCCACTGTCTTGCCAGTTTGAAAAAAGGATAATATCGAGGTTGTGTACACATAAAATCGACATCGTATTGCCTACTAACAGTTCCAAGTATGTATAAAAGTCGAACAGAAAATGTAGATTTTAAAGAACACAGTCGACCTAAAACAAGTAATCAAAGAAAACAACAGTTACAAATATATACATCCATGCATACAACACCACAAACATACAAGACAAATAGGGGTATCGGGTTGGAACGATTAGTGGCAAAAGGACAGTGAGTGTTTAAACCAGGTTCTAGGGTGAACCAAACCTCATTCTTACCTTGTTGTCATCCCAATTAAACGGGACACTGTAAATAAAACAATCTTCGCCAGGTTGTATCCTCTAACAACCAAGGCAGTATTAATAGTAAAAAAAATGTTTTAACACAAAGATGATCATGTATATATGAATATAGAAAGCCACAAACAAAGTACTCAGTGACTTGGCAGAAGCCAGAGCACCAAAAGAATAAATTATTAAGGGCACGACAAGACGATATTGCAGACAAACATCAAACAAAGAAAGAACTCAGTGACTTGGCAGAAGCCAGAGCACCAAAATAATAAATCATTAAGGGCACGACAAGACGATATTGCAGACAAACATCAAACAAAGAAAGTACTCAGTGATTTGGCAGAAGCCAGAGCACCAAAACATAAATCACTAAGGGCACGACAAGACGATATTGCAGACAAACACCTAACAAAGAAAGTACTCAGTGACTTGGCTGAAGCCAGAGCACAAAAGAATAAATCATTAAGGGCACGACAAGACGATATTGCAGACAAACTTCAAACAAAGAAAGTACTCACTGACTTGGCAGAAGCCAGAGCACCAAAAGAATAAATCATTGAGGGCACGACAAGACGATATTGCAGACAAACATCAAACAAAGAAAGTACTCAGTGATTTGGCAAAAGGCGGAGCACCAAAATAATAAATCATTAAGGGCACGACAAGGCGATATTGCAGACAAACATCAAACAAAGAAAGTACTCAGTGACTTGGCAGAAGCCAGAGCACCAAAATAATAAATCATTAAGGGCACGACAAGACGATATTGCAGACAAACATCAAACAAAGAAAGTACTCAGTGACTTTGCAGAAGCCATAGCACCAAACGAATAAATCATTAAGGGTACGACAAGACGATATTGCAGACAAACATCAAACAAAGAAAGTACTCAGTGACTTGGCAGAAGACAGAGCATCAACAGAATAAATCATTAAGGGTACGACAAGACGATATTGCAGACAAACATCAAACAAAGAATGTACTCAGTGACTTGGCAGAATCCAGAGCACCCAACTAATAAATCATTAAGGGCACGACAAGACGATATTGCAGACAAACATCAAACAAAGAAAGTACTCAGTGACTTGGCAGAAGCCATAGCACCAAACGAATAAATCATTAAGGGCACGACAACAATATATTGCAGACAAACATCAAACAAAGAAAGTACTCAGTGACTTGGCAGAAGCCAGAGCACCAAAAGAATAAATCAGTAAGGGCACGACAAGACGATATTGCAGACAAACATCAAATAAAGAAAGTAATCAGTGACTTGGCAGAAGCCAAAGCACCAAAAGAATAAATCATTAAGGGCGCGACAAGACGTTATTGCAGACAAACATCAAACAAAGAATGTACTCAGTGACTTGGCAGAAGCCAGAGCACCAAAATAATAAACCATTAAGGGCACGACAAAACGATATTGCAGACAAACATCTAACAAAGACAGTACTCAGTGACTTAGCAGAAGCCAGAGCACCAACAGAATAAATCATTAAGGGCACAACAAGACGATATTGCAGACAAACATCAAATAAAGAATGTACTCAATGACTTGGCAGAAGCCAGAGCACCAAAATAATAAATCATTAATAGCACGACAAGACGATATTGCAGACAAACATCAAACAAAGAAAGTACTCAGTGAATTGGCAGAAGCCATAGCACCAAACGAATATTTCATTAAGGGCACGACAAGACTATATTGCAGACAAACATCAATCAAAGAAAGTACTCAGTGACTTGGCAGAACCCAGAGCACCAAAAGAATAAATCGTTAAGGGCACGACAAGACGATATTGCAGACAAACATCAAACAAAGAAAGTACTCAGTGACTTGGCAGAAGCAAGAGCACCAAAAGAGTAAATCATTAAGGGCACGACAAGACGATATTGCAGACAAATATCAAACAAGGAAAGTACTCAGTGACTTGGCAAAAGCCACAGCACCAAAAGAATAAATCATTAAGGGCACGACAAGACAATATTGCAGACAAACATCAAACACAGAAAGTACTCAGGGACTTGGCAGAAGCCAGAGTACCAAAATAATAAATCATTAAGGACACGACAAAACCTTATTGCAGACAATCATCAAACAAAGAAAGTACTCAGTGACTTGGAAGGAGCCACAGTACCAAAATAATGAATCATTAAGGGCACGACAAGACGATATTGCAGACAATCATCAAACAAAAAAATACTCAGTGACTTGGCAGAAGCCGGAGCACCAAAAGAATAAATCATTAATAGCACGACAAGGCGATATTGCAGACAAACATCAAACAAAGAAAGTACTCAGTGACTTGACAGAAGCCAGAGCACAAAAATAATAAACCATTAAGGGCACGACAAGACCATATTGCAGACAAACATCTAACAAAGAAAGTACTCAATGACTTGGCAGAAGCCAGAGCACCAACAGAATAAATCATTAAGGGCACGACAAGGCGATATTGCAGACAAACATCAAACAAAGAATGTACTCAGTGCCTTGGCAGAAGCCAGAGCACCAAAATAATAAATCATTGTGGGCATGACAAGACGATATTGCAGACAATCATCAATTAAAAAAGTACTCAGTGACTTGGCAGAAGCCAGAGCACCAAAATAATAAATCATTGAGGGCACGACAAGACGATATTTCAGACAATCATCAAACAAAGAAAGTACTCAGTGACTTGGCAGAAGCCAGAGCACCAAAATAATAAATCATTGAGGGCACGACAAGACGATATTGCAGACAAACATCAAACAAAGAAAGTACTCAGTGACTTGGCAGAAGCCAGAGCACCAAAATAATACATCATTGATGGCACCACAAGACGATATTGCTGACAAACATCAAACAAAGAAAGTACTCAGTGACTTGGCAGAAGTCATAGCACCAAAATAATAAATCATTGAGTGCACGACAAGACGATATTGCAGACACTAATCAAACAAAGAAAGTACTCAGTGACTTGGCAGAAGCCAGAGCACAAAATAATAAATCATTAAGGGCACGACAAGACGATATTGCAGACAAACATAAACTTTACTATCCCTTTCAGATGTAGATAGATGCCATCGTAGGGTCCATCGTAGGGTCCATCGTCATCAAAGACGAAAGCATGTAAACGTGAAGAGTAAAAGGCTCGACTATTAAAATGATAGGGTCGTAATCTCTTCAGATAAGCTTTCTAACAAGATATCCCGTTTTGCTACCAATCTTGTATTGTCCTGTTTATTGACAATTTAATGTTGCTCATTTTAGTTGTGGTAAAGTGTGGACTTACGGTGTCATTGCGTTTGGGTGTTGTGGTATCTATTTTATCTGCCCATCATTATTATCTATGTGTTCAGTAGTAATACACTAAGTGTAAATATGGAAAATGTTGGTGGATGACAAGTATACGAAAATAGTAGCAAATTAATGGCAAACGTTGTTATTTGTTTTAAATCTTGATACCCCAACATTACAATTGAATTATTGTATACGTTCCGGTTACTTCTTGATCCTTGATCAAAGATAATCAGAGCGTTTTTACATAATGGTATACTACAGCTGTAACTAGCTACGTATGAAATGCGAGAGCGTGAGTTCACATTATATACCTCGTTTTCCCTATATGTATATATCAGGGTAAATAGTAGGTGTCTGATCATTAGAAGCTAATCTTATTAAACCAAAGTTGCAGGTCATTATTATCCCTTACATCATAAGAGTGTGGAGACAAATAATCGTCGAAAAAATGTTTATGACAAAATGCGTAGCGGTTATCTAAATTGAGTGGTAGCGTACTATGTATACCGAATCAACTGAATTGAATTGCACAACAGTTTTATAGCCGCACCAACAGCTGGTCATATGGCGACTTTCCAGCTTCCATTGGCGGAGAAATACCTCAGGTGACCCTCTGGGCAATTTTCGTGCAAAACAGGCACATAGGTAGAACCACTGATGTTCCGCAAATTAGTTGGATAGCTTCCTCACATAAAGGTTCCTGGTCTCACGAAGGACCGAACCCACTGCGGTTAGGGGCAACTGATTTCAGAGACTCTAACCACTCGGCAACGGACGTCATCTTACACTGAATCAATCTTATCAGGCAAATTGCGTTTCAACATATTGTTTAAGATGTTTTACTTCAAGGGTTGGAATAAAAGGTAACTTGTAGAAAATATGGCATGACAAGAAGCAATACATTTGTTTTAGCCATCAATAAATACTGATAAAGGTGATCCTTTGAGAGCAACAAACACAATTCAGAGAATAAAGCAGCAGACTCGATTTTATTGAGTCTGTTCATGAGAAGTAATGAAAGAAGCAACACTTCTCACGCCCCCTTGCACCGGCTTAAGCGGTATTCTACTTTAAAGCCACCTATATTGGGCTCGTTGGTCCCAAAGGACCAGTAAAAAATAACACTACTGATTCGTAGCACGGGGAGACTTTTTACAGCCGCCACACTGCACTAAACGAACGCTAGTGTGCATGTTAATAAATACTGATAAAGGTGATCCTTTGAGAGCAACAAACACAATTCAGAGAATAAAGCAGCAGAGTCGGTTTTATTGAGTCTGTTCATGAGAAGTAATGAAAGAAGCAACACTTCTCACGCCCCTAGCACAGGCTTAAGCGGTATTCCGGCTTAAGCGGTATTCTACTTTAAACCACCTATATTGGGCTCGTTGGTCCCAAAGGACCAGTAAAAAATAACACTACTGATTCGTAGCACGGGGAGACTTTTTACAGCCGCCACACTGCACTAAACGAACGCTAGTGTGCATGTTAATAAATACTGATAAAGGTGATCCTTTGAAAGCAACAAACACAATTCAGAGAATAAAGCAGCAGACTCGGTTTTATTGAGTCTGTTCATGAGAAGTAATGAAAGAAGCAACACTTCTCACGTCCCCTACAACCGGCTTAAGCGGTAATCAAACTCATTTCAATACTCTTGTTAATATATGCACGGGCTTACACATCAATTTGAAAAATGAGATAAAATGGAATGAAATCTGAAGCCGAAGGATGGTGTGTGTGTGTGTGTTGGGGGGGGGGGGGGGGGGGGGGGGGGGAGTGTGTTAAGTGTCAGCATTTGTTTCTTTTTTTATTTTACATTGTATGTAATTCAACTTTGTCAAATGTTAATTATCAAATTTGTCATTTCTTTAAATACCACTAAGAGTTCTGCCGGACATACGCCAGAAACGCACATTACATAGCTAAGTTTTAAAATAGAAAGACTGGGAAACATGCCTCCGGACCACCATAGCTTGTCGGACCTATATATACATTTCAGGTCAGCTACGCCCTGCTTCCTAAGTGTGTCGGGGTCACTACAGAAAAGAAACTTTACAGTTTAGGATTAATTTCCAATGATGAAGAACAAATAAACAAGTATTCAAAGTACTGAAATTACTGAGTGACGTAAGTTGGTAGTAGAGGACTTACTGTCTAGATCCTTTGTCATGTTGAAGGGGCGTGAACGAAGCAGAACGCGTTGCATTTGTTTTGTTATATTTTAATTGAATTAAATGCAATTTATGTGAAGAAGCCTGCCAACAGTTTTATTATGACAATATTATCAAAAGTGGAATGTATTGTAAACTACAAGCTATCCTTGTTGGTGAAGATGCTCGACTTTGAATGTCTAGTCGCTTTATAGGTAAGTGAATTGAAGGAGATAATTCAATATAACAAATGGTGTGCGAGATACAAGTACATACAACAGAGCTACAGATGAGATTTTTGATCAGTTGGGTATTTACCCATTGGTATGTATTTAATTGTGTATTTCATGCTTTCAATTGGGTAAAATAAAACGATGAACTGTTGTGACCTTGTTTTGGGGTGGCATTTCACTAATATTTTATAATATTACACAAAATGTAACTCATCAAATTAACTTAAATAATAAGCTTTATACAAGGTGACTTGGTGGCCCTTCAACAACCCATATATTGCTCAATTTGCATTGGTTGTTTTATCATTGACAAGTTGGTACCCATGCTCTTGGTTTTAATTGGGTATTTTGACATGTTTAATTGGGTATTTAAGCAAATACCCTACTTATCTGTAGTACTGCATGCAAAGTCTTAAAAAATAATACTTGATTTATTGAATCAAATGTTCAATAACACAAATGTTCCTTCCTCCATAAAGCAACGTATGATAATCACTTTACACAAAGATGATCCTAACAATTACCATGCTATCACATTGTCATCGTCGAGTCTAAAGTTGCATGAGCGCATAATTATTTATTAAAACGACTACAAAGTAGTGTTACAAAGCCTATACATGGGTTAAAAGTAAGATTTCAGGAGCAAATGGGTTGCGTTATGACGTCATTTTTATTCCGTAGTTTATATTGTAAAAGAAATTTAGTTGTTTTCTTGATTCTAAACAAGCGTTTGATAGACTTTGGCATGATGGCCTTTTCTACAAGCTTCTTAAGCTTAATTTTCCACACAAACTATGGCTGATGATAGTTGCACGAAGGCATGTCTAGCTGTGTATTCTATAAAGGTTTCAAGTCGGACTGTTTCCCTATAAAACAAGGTACAAGACAAGACAGGATATAGTCTCCCTTACTCTACCTCATCTACTTAAATGATCTTCTTGAAGAACTCTGCGATTGTAATCTCGGCTTAAATATAGGCATTAAGTTATGTTGCCCTACCGTGGCTGATGATATGACTTTATTAGGTCTTTCAAATCATGGACTTTAACGTATACTAAGCATCTGCTACAAATACTCGTGTTATTCATTCGATCTTTGGAGATCGTTGAGAACGATACTTATATTTAGTTATCGGTGGTACATGTTCAATTTCTTTTGTTTTCTTACTTAATATTTGATTCGATGGTTCCACTACTCCGGCCGATAAAAGGCTCTGGGTATTGTTTAACCACTTATAGAATATGTTGTCTGCTTTTTAATTTAGTCTTTTGGCTGTTACTTGTGATACGCAGGCTTCATAACCGCTGCTCTAAACTAAATTCCATTATGTTTATTTCGCTCTTCGGGGCATTTAGTTTTATTAGATACTGGGACCATACGCCGTACGACATGGGGAAGCAAATAACTCCATGTCCACCGGCGTATGCATGCCATCTTCGGGATGGTTAAAATTGTGTACTATGGATTTTATAAATATTGAGTTCTGCTAAACCCGGAGATAGAGGGCGTGAGCGGTAGCTAGCATATTTCACTACCGCTCATGAACTGTCTCAATCAAACCGAGACTGCAATATTTCGCATGCGTCGTGCTCGTCCGTTTCCAAAGGTCCATTATCATACTCTTTCTATGGCGTTACGAATACAATGCTTCGAAATCAGCAGTAATGGTTCTAAATGAAAATTAATTTGTCAATAATAATACAAACAGAGCATGGATGCTCGGCAATGACAATGTCAACGAAGTTTTACAATTTATCCATTTGGGAATAACACGCAGTAAATACTTGAAATTAACAGACAATATAAAGTCGTGTTGCAATAACATTAGAGACACATATTTCAGCTTAGTAAACTCCGGTCTGTTTGACAATGGTCTGCAGCCACTAACATGTAAGACAATTTACAATGCTGTGGTTCTTCCAAAAGCCCTATATGGCAGTGAATGTTGGTCTTTTCTGAGTATGAGTGATGTCTTAACATTAGAGAGGTCACATAGACTATGCGTAAAACATATGCAAGGTTTTCATATTGATGATGGGGCTTAAGTTTGCTTAATTGTTTACCAATGCAAGACCGACGGAAACTTAACTTTCTGGGACAACAAAGAGAGTGTGCAGTAAAACAGATGTTTTTAATCAGGATAAGCGCATTTACAATTTACAACTGATTAACAGGTTTTATTCCAGACATATACACTATCCTTAATAGATATGTCCTTACGCATGTCCTGGACGGGTACGTTTCGAATGGTCACTTCCTAGCAAACTGTTCTGTAAAAAGCAAGTGAATGGGACAATATATGAAACTATAACCACTGAATTAAAAAAGGGGCCAGGAATCATCCAACATCTCTCAAGTATTGTAATACTATTTGCGTGATAATTGTAAATATAACGAGAATAAATGAAAACTGCAAAAGTTGTGATGTAATAACAGACAATGTTGTTGACCACTGCATATGCCATTGTCCATACGTCTCGACGTTATTAATGTGTTCCTTGGTGCCAACAGTAACGATTTAAATAGTTTTCTCAGATGTAATAGACCGGTTTTATGATACGATATTTAGGTGCATACATTGGGTGTGGTTAAAATATGTAAAAGTGTAAACTTTGTGTACGTATTTTGTAATTGGTTATCTGTCATTGTTGTTTGTATACTATGTGAATCTGCTATATGGAGGAAATAAAGAATATTATTATTATTATTATTATTATCATCATCATTATTTGAATACATGGTATGTGTGCTCTTACATCTCTCCATATAGTGACAACGAGAGAAAACATAATTTGTTAGACCGCGGCCGGTAAATTTAATGCAACGTAACTTTTAGTTAAGTTTTTGTAAAATATGTGTTGCGTTTTAAGGGCACTGAAGCGATCTGATGTCTTTCCAAATATAAATGGAACCATAATAATGTGCTTTAAGTGCACGCAAAAGTTGCATATGCATTAACATTCTCTCATTTTCAATTCGGTTTTATTTTTTTTATGAAAATATATTGACTGAAAACCTCCAGGACTACGCAAGTTTTAGATACATATAAATCATCAGTATTATTTCATTTGGGGCTCCATACTGTGCACGATATAACAAGTAAAACATGTCCAATGTGTTTATGAACATACATGACATGGCCAAATAACTTTCTATTTTAATAGCATTTCAAGTTTGAAGTTTCGTTAGATAATCTTTACAAAATAATGCATCCTACTTGTTCACCGATGTAAAACGTTTTATGATTTATAAGCGGATTGCTCAATCATTTGAAATATAGTTCAGCCATGCATTATAAAACATACGATTTTAGTTTACACATTACATGTACAATGTTTTATATGTTCAAGATGATAGATGTTTACATTTCAAATATTAAGGATCGCTAGTAATATAGTATTTGTCAAATCACGCATAATTCAAATTCGAGAATACGCCGTGCATGTAGCATGGTCGCTGAAATTTCCTTTCATGATTAAAAAGCATCAAATATAGGTATATAAATCGAACAAAAAAAGAAGCATTCAAGGACGGGTCCTTTGTGACCAACGAGCCCAATATAGGAGGCTTTGAAGTAGAATACCGCTTAAGCCGGTGCTAGGGGGCGTGAGAAGTGTTGCTTCTTTCATGACTTCTCATGAACAGACTCAATAAAACCGAGTCTGCTGCTGTATTATCTAATTTGTGCTTGTTGCTCTTAAAGGATCAGCTTTATTTGTATTCAACCACAAACACACACAGAAACAAAGAACAACAAAGAACAACTATATATAAAAATGAATAAAATGCCAAATAAGACATCACAAACAGACAAGGGTTGACAATAGGGCTACCGTTACCATCAGAAACTTCAAAAAACCTTTGCGATGTTTTATTATCGTATCACTGATAAAAATATAAAAGAACTCTTCTGCAGAAAGGACTGTACACAGCCTCACTTATTTTACAAACTTCGTAAGATCTTTGGTCATTATCACTTTCATACAATCTGTATTGAACTTCTTAAAAGGTTTATCAAAAGAGGAAACCTATCCTGACCGAATATGGACCCTATGAGTAAGAATGCAATAATAAAATTAACTTACGTAGTTTTCAGTGTTACTGTCGTGTTGATTATGGCATATTCACAGAGATCGCCAAAAATACCTTCATCTTTCAGCACGTAAATAAGAGATCCCCAGCCAAATTGCAAACCTCCAAAACATAAAATTTCCAGAAAAGCCCACAGCACAATCAGATGTCGTTTTTTACCTTGACGATCCATTTTACTGCCTAAGATATTCCTACAAACAAACGATTTGCAACCAGACTAAATTATAAGAATTCACTGATGGACCATTCAGTTCGACATAAATATTTGCAGATATACTAAATCAATGTATGGGATACGCGCTGTGGTATATTGATGTGGGTATGCATGCGCGACAGATGTCGGTTTCTTTTCAATTGAATTATGGGGAAATGTATGTCACGTACCAAAGTTATGTTTTCATAACATTAGTATGTGGAATGATAAAAATCTTGATTCTTTCACAAAATATTAAAGATTTATCACATTAATTATTAATATAAATACTGATTAATTTGCATTATAACAGTACATAATCTCAGTATACAAATTAATGTAGCCAATAATGACAATACTATCACATAGCTTTGGCGAAAGACTTGGGGTGGGGATGGGAGTGAGGAGGTGGTGAGGGACAGACCCCATGAAAGAGGATGGAGGGTTCCATTCACGGATTGTGTATCCCCTCACACCACCAGTACCAATATGAAAGAGTATGTTCTTGTTCACTAGCAGACAAAAAGACGTCTCCATCTTCATTCCCCCCCACATAAATATGACAAGGGGTGTGGGGTTCAGAATACTCAGTGTGTATGACCCCTCAAGTAGCTATTTCTTTTCCATTAATATGTGTGACAAACAAAAAGAAATCGAAGAAAATTGATTCAAATATATGGCTTCTTTCGAGAATACAAGAATCTTAATCTTAATCTTGCAACGCTGGGAGCCCAAAGGGTGCAAACCTAATCTCAGTGTCACCACTTGAACACATTTGATAGAGGAACATAAGCTAATGCTACATGCAAAGTATTAGCACTCTATAATTCGTGGTTTCATCGTAGAATTCTCAAATGTTCCCGATGTAAGCCTATGGAAACCATGTGAACTCTCACTATACAAATCATGGACCCCCCACCCCCCCCCCCCCCACACACACCCCAAACCCCGCCCACTGTGTGTGGTCAATTTTGACCACTTCATTTGAAAAAGCTTGATAGTTTATTACCTAGATATCACTTGTAAACAATATCTGTCGAAAACAGTGTTTGCAGTTTCTGAAATGATTTGTTATTGTTATCTACTGTTTTTAGTAACACAGTCCATCTTGGCACTCATGTTGACCCAATTTTAACAAACTTGAATGACATTAATCTGAGGATTGTTCATGGTGGAAGTAGCCGAGCCGTTACTGAAAAGTATTTTAAAGCATATATTAAGGAAGGCAGGCGGTGGCATGGTAATTCAATAGCTCATATTTGAACCATGCTTAATTAAAAAATGCAACTTTTGTGTGGCTCATAATTATTCAAATACTTTCAATATTATATAGGTACTTTTTTATATTTGATTTGCTTACATTTCAAAACCTCTTTACGACACAAACAAAGATAGTATTAAGATTAATAATAGTTTTATATTAACAATTGGGGTACCACATTTAGTGCCTCATTTCACCAGGAGACATTGGTCCCCTGGCGTATCTCCTGATTTTTATTTAAAGGTAATATCTTAAGGTTCAAACATGCAAAGTTTCATGTTTTCAAAGTCCGCAATAATTTCTATACATACCACACTATAAGTTAAGATGCGTCTTTATAAAACTGCCATGTTAAACAAAGTTAATTTTTAGGGAACTCTTATTTATAGTTGAAAGTGTAAATATACAGCTTATTTCCAATCCCATATGTTCAAGTATCATTATTATAAAGCGTTCTGGTGGAGATAACAATGAGTTGTGCATGCAAATGCTTAAAATGTCGGATTGTCAAGCGCTGGAGGTTGAGTTGAATGCCATTAGATGTCGGTCGTACTATTTCTACTAAATTGCGCTAGATGTAGATTTGTGGACGCTGGATTTCGACCTATTAAAGAAAGATTGGCTGATGGTCGGATGAATGTAATAAAACGATAGTATATCCATTCTGCATCCATTTAATAGATGAATTCAGTCATATGATAATAATAATAAAAAATATCTTCAGAAATAAACAAGACTTTCGTTGTTCTTTTGGTGGTGTTGAGGGCCAAACAAGTTCTTGTATGGTTTGGAGCAGTGGTCACACGTGTGTTTTTCTGCACAAACATGTTTACCTATTCACAAGGTCGAAGTAGTATGGGTAGTGTTGGTAAAACAAAAACACGATTTAAATAAATTAACACATTTTAAATAAATAGACTTTTGATATACTAAATGTGGAATGATTTAATTTAATTCACCATATTTACTAAATGTGAATGTCCATTTTAAAATCGCCGGGCTTTCGATTTAAATAAACGTTTTCGATTTAGATAAACAGACGTTCCATATACAAAATTCACAACAAATACGTGTTAGTCCCCGTGCTCTGATGAGCATAGCCTAAATCAAGTTTAAGCCGCACGCATACAGATTTAAAATGGGTATGTATATTTTGAAAATAGTGTTCATATTAAAGGAACAATTATTGAATATTCACAAATTAGAAACAAAAAGTACCACTGCATGGGGCTGAACTTAGCCCTCATTAAAATTACACTCGCGAGTAAAAACAGACGAACGCTGAGCGCGTTACCGACTGAGCTACACGGTAACTTTACTTGATGGAAGACATATTTTGATGAACAAATAATGTCACGTGCAACATCAATGTAAATACTGCGGTACCTGCTTTTTTTTTCAGACAAAATCTAAAACTTTTCTAAAAAAAAAATCACGAATTTATTACTACATACTTTTTTGGACTTGGCTCATGGTTTTATGCATTCATTTCACTGAAAAGAAATTTAGAAAGTTATTTGCTTACTTAATATATGGTTTACTTATGTACAGTGTCCTTTTAAGTGATGTGATGCGGATTTAGTTAATTCGGTACACATTCAGTATCATGAGTATAGTAAGTGGATTTATTTAAATTATGTCAATTTATTTAAATGTAACACATCCATGTTAAATAGTGGGAAAGCATGTTTTGGAAACTAAATAGTTTTTTCACCATCGGCATCCCATCAAAAAGCTGCATTTGCCTGTCTAGTCGTGATCATTCTCGCTTAATTATGACATTTAAAGAACTTAAAAGAAATGGCCAAATCATGTTCATGATCCTCGGTCTAATGCAGTTGAACAGTTGTTTATAATACGATGTGTGGCACATGATTGATAGAATAGTTATGATGATTGCAAAGGTTATTGCATGTGATCCTTGATGTCTGTATAAGCATGACATTCACCTTTATGCTAGGGATTTGAGGTTTGGTCTTTACACTCATTTTAAGATGAATATATGCGTGTAATATGATCTGCTGAATTACAGTAATGATAGTAAATAAGAGTATCTTGACCTTTGAGTTAGGGCATGAATTTGTTCGAGAAATAAGCTCCAGAGCATTCCTTGTTTTATTGAAAATGGATTTGTTCCTTTACCCATTATGTAGAAGTTTAAAGACTTTACGGCTCGCATTGTGGGGTCAACCCAAAGAGTGGAAAGAAAGAACGTGGAACTGATAACGTGATAATGTTATTTAAGATATAGTACTTCCCGAACAATTCTCACTCCGTTAACAGAACATACCATAAGCAACATCCAGCGCACAAGATATCGACATCTAGCGCTCGTAGTACCGACATCAAGGACAATGTGAGATAGGTAAACACGACAAGGAATATTTTCAAATTCTCTGTATTTTTCGTGTATCCATGTTTATCAATGAAAGTATGATAGGTGAATATATGTTGAATACAATTACATAATTTAAAACTATATTTCATTCTTATTTTTACAAATATAAAATAAAGTCATATACATTGAAAAGGATGAACCTCGCTCAAAGAAATGTGCTAACTGCGACAAGGAAACCAATATATAACACACACATTTTATGCATGTTTACCACCTGTTCGGTTTAACCATAGATTTGACATGGGCATACCAGTCATGACACGGATGTATGGATAAATACAGCAGATACGTTTTCTCGTTAAAAAAATACACCGACATCTGTCGCATACACACCGACATCTGTCGCATACACACCGAAATCTGTCGCGTATGTACACCGACATCAGAATATCACAGCGCGTATCTCATACAATGCTAAATTATAACGAATAATCGATGAATCATTCAGTTGAACTTTATTAACATCAGTACTAAACTATTACAAGTCACCGATAAAGCATCCATTTATACTAGATTTTATTTGCAGGACTGCTAAATTATAGCGATTCACCGATCACCCATTCAGTTAATATGAATTTGCAGCAAAACGTAAATACTGTTTACCGATTATTCGCTAAACCAATCATTATATTTCTTCTCCTATAAGTAGATAGGTAGATAGGTAGGCCGATAGGTACAGGCGATAAGCTAGACCAGTTTTCGTCATACGCATGGTTGATCGCAATACTAACAACTAACAAATCATTAAATTGCTTTAAAACGCATTATGTATATTTTTTTCAAAATGTTCATAGGCAGGTGTGTTTAGACGCGCCTGCGGAAGGTAGGTATTTAGGTAGGTATATAACTTAGGTACGTTTATTATAGTGGCATATGCATAAAGTGACAAACAAGCACATACATAAGCTGTCGCATCTTACCATCGACCATCGCATCTTATCATCGCATCTTAACATCAACCATCGCATCTTACCATCGACCATCGCATCTTACCATTGCATCTTACCATTGCATCTTACCATCGACCATCGCATCTTACCATCGACCATCGACTTATCAATTCTCATACGACGATAACTCAAACTTGATAGAGGCTAACCCAAGGAATATGTTTATGTTATTTCACAAGAATGGAATAAGTGGTTTCGGAGATGTTGTTTGAAATTTCCTTAAATTTGACCTTATTTTAGACATGGCGATTATTTTGTTTATCGATAATTAAAAGTGTGCATGAATACCAAATACCATTCTAGGATATTTTTGGCTATAGAAATTATTGTATTAGATAATTTTCTTGAAAAATGGAACTTTTAAGCAAATTATTTTAATGCATGCATTTTGTTTCAGTGTCATGCACAACAAATAATATGTTTGCTGAAATTAAATACCTATTAAAAGTAACATCAACACCAAAATCAAGACTTATCATCAGGTATAATTACCTGATATGCAATAAATATGAATTATTTTTACTTCTAGCATACTTACTATAGGATATCGTGTAAAACCACCCCGCAATATGTTTCTTAAAAAACAAGTGTTAAACAAAAATATCACTTCAATTAATGTTTGATTGACGTGTCATTATCCTATGCAAGTCATGTTTGCATGACGTCCTTGGTATTAAATATTGTGATGTATAAATAAACGTGTGTGTGGTGTGGGTGTGCACTCGCTCACCTGTATGCGTTTATGAAGTGCGTTTGACGATACACCAACAAAGAAACAATGTCATTTGACACCATAAGGAAAGAACTTCAAGTGTTCATCGAGATATGGAATGCGCAAACGTACATACAGAGCTTTCTCACCCACATGTAGAGTCAATTCGAAACCTGACTGTTGTCTCCACGCAGTTGCCCAACGCAAGAGCATTCTGGTCTTCAACTTTAAGTTTTCAAACTATTTAATATGACAAGCTACTTGCCAAATATTGTAGTCACATTCATTATTTTGGGAACTGAAAATAATTTATTATTTTGGGAACTGAAAATAATTTATGATATGATATAATCTCGCTAAAGTGACAAGTGTTTGCTTTTGTGGATATTTAACCGGTGTCATTATTCTGAGGGTAATACAATCTATTGTACCCAGGTATTTTCAAAATGTGTTTAAAGATATGCATTTAAGGATGTACTACATGTCGCATTATTAACGTCGCTCTATGTCTAAAACCAGACATATCAAATTATACGTCTGGTTACGAATTGAATAGTTTTACTTAAACACATATATCGGTAAACTGATATTTTACAATATTTCATATACGCAGTTTGAATAGTAGGTATTTCGCTCCCTCAGTGGAGGTTGCAGTATAACTTATTCATATGAATATGAATGCTGTTTTAGCTAACCATAATATCACATTTTAATAATAATATATAATGCAGATGATATGAGTATATAAGCTTTCTGCAGTGAACATTCAGGATTAGACATTTACATGATATAAGGCTTATTTATTTTCAATCTTAATTTTTTAAGAACATAAACAACTGATATAGTTTACCCTTTAGTATGTATCACGTCAATGAACATATCAAGTTGGTTATGTCCTGTCTATAAACGATTTGACAGCTATGTTTTAAAATTCACTTTGACTGAAATGCACCCATTTTGTAAGATGTTGATATTGGAAACCCGTCGCGACAGGTTGTTCATATACATTTTGTAAAAAATTAAAATCAGTTTAGTGTTAAATAAGAAGCATGAATAAATGTCTGTCCATCTATTCATCCGTACATCCATCCATCAGAACGTCTGTATGTGTTTATGACTGTCCATCTCCGTTCAGTCGCAGCGTACTACAATGTCTTATGGTGTTACCGAACTTGCATCAACTCTTACATATACTCTTAAAAACAGTTAAGAGTTTGAGTTACGATCAATATTTTTCTAAGGGGACACAGCTCTTTAAAAAAACACATGCCTTTCGAGTAATTTATGGTCTGGATATGTAAAATGCCAAATAAACAGTTATTAGTCTGGATATAACAAATCCGACACACTGTTGTTCCAGATGTGATCATTATTAGTTATTATAGGACTGAAATGCTATTAGATGTTAAATGTTGCATACGGTATGCTCGCCCCACCCCTACCATCCTCTCATATTTTATTACATTCTCAATCGTTTCAAAATGTTGAATCGTTCAATTATATGCAGGCACGGGCCTACGCATAGCCTACGCATAGCTACCACCTCAGTCAATCAGAAACGACACCGGAATCTCGTCAAAGGTCAAACGTTGTTTAGGAGAACAGTTCTAGACGTTTGTCTTGAAAACAAACAAGCGTCGCAGATGATCTAGACTAACAATTTTAGAGACATACTCGTGCTTTTGGCTATTGAGGTGTACCGGAAGTAAAACAAATCCCATTGAGTCCTGAACAATATTTCCCAAGCTTTCACCAGGCATGGATACCATAATGATTTACTTCCTGACATTGGGCATATCTGTACTTGGTCTAATGGATTAAATGCTTAAAAAAGTTAATCAACATGACGAAATCAAGAGATTTAGTGCCCAAACGTGCTCTTTAAATGCAAAATATGCTGATTTGCATGCACAAGGCAATTTAGTACATTTGTTGCAAATTACAATGCTGAATTATCATTGCAAATACAATTATCTAAATTTTAACAACAAAAATCCTAGTTTATTGAAAAATGTCTCTTCAGGCCATCATGTAAATACTTCAAAAACCTAAATCTCCAAATTTCAGCTTTCCTAGGCAAAATACATGCGAAAAGAAGTCGAAACACGTTTTAAAACACCCTAGAACCGGTTTAAACCCCCAGTGGCCTACTATGCCACTGACCTTTCCAAGGCGGTAGCCCTATTGTCAACCCTTTTGTGTTTGTGATGTCGTTTGCATTTATTAATGCTTTTTCCTTCTTGTGTGTCTGTTTGCGTGTTTGTTTCTGTGTTTTGTGGTTGACTGTCTTCCTTGAATGCTACTTTCCCTGTCCGATCTTTTTATATTTCATTTGAAGTATTTTTTGTCGGAGCTATAGTCACTTCAAAAAGTAAAATAAAAATTCACATTATAGTGACAGAAAGTTTGGAAAATGGTGTACAGCCTTAAATAGCTCAAAAATGCCTTTTATCGCAAAACAGTTTATACAGTTGGGAACTCCTTGCGACTACATCAGACACTACACCAGGCATCAATACCATAGTGATTTACTTCCTGTATGCCTTTGGAGAAACATTGATATCAGGTAAGTTGCATCACCCGCCATTTTCACTCTGTGTGTATTCAACTCCGGATATATCGTCCTACTGAAATTTTAACCTACCACGAAAAGTCGAGAACTTAATAAAAAACATTTCTTATGGGTTACAGATTATCAGATGAGTTTGATATTTATCGCGCAAAAAGTTTTCTAGTTTTCGTATGAACTCTTCAGGGTGAAAAGTCGAAATTTTTAGTAGTAAATTTCGACTTTTCGTGTGAAAAGGGTCGAAAAGTTAACATGATTCCGTACGGGAAAGATAAAAGTCATAATTATCCACAATGACGTTAATAACGTCAATAGCTGAATGAGTCAGTGTGCAAGAGAACATGGCAAACGTTAGTAATTGGCAACGTCAACCACACAATGTCAATGATTTGCAAGAAAAAAAATCAGTCATGCGTATCCGGTTCAGATGGAGAATTCCAGCCCTCGGTATAGCTGTTTTAATCGGAACCTCGGCTGAACCTCGATTCCAATAAAATCAATTATACATTATGTTGGAATTCCCGATCTTTACCGGATACCCATGAACGATTCGAAAATATATCATAATAATGTTAATAATGTTAGCGAACGGACATCGAGATTGCCTTTGTACGGTGTGGTCTTAGCCTGGTTACCTGGCTTCCCAGAATGCTTTGCAAATCATTGTGGGAGTCCAGGGAACTCGGATATGTGTTCTATACACACCTATTCTTTGATTGGCTCTGATCATTTCATCATGTTTCAAGTGACCGACAAAGCAAACAAAACATAAATATAAACATTATGTAAAACATAGTATGCCGCATTACCTTCACCGTTATATATTCAGCCGCGCACTCGGGCTGCGTTCTCGTGATATGTAAGTCATATACGTCGTGAAAGCAAGTTATTTACGACATACATTCAATATATAGTTGAAATAGTAAGTAAAGTATTGAGAAATATCTTACCCATAGTGTTACTCGTATGCTGCTTGTACGCCACACAGAAATTACCATCGGCACCCAAAATGACCAGAAATGTAGAAGTAAATCGCATATCCAGAATAAAACAATTACAAATGTACAAGTGCACGAGATCTTTTACACGCCGCAAGTGTTCAAGATCATTTTCGAAACTCCATAATTATTTTCGTTATAGCACATGTAACTTTTAAATTGTGGTGGATATGACAGTTTTGTTTATTAAGCAAAGTTGCGGGAATGAAAGTGATGCAAATGTGTACATTTTAAGACAAAAATCATGAAACCCTCTTCATTCCAGTGGACGAGACCGACTCAAACAATTGCATTTTGGAAATGGGGGAGAGTTAAACAAAAAATCTATATAACATTCATCTACAATCAAAGTTATGCAATAAAGTGCAGAAAAAATTGCATACTTTGCCCTATATAACATGAAAATGTGTGAAGCAATAAAAAAAATATATGAAAAAAACTTACTTAGAAAAAGAGGTGTTATATCGTGATTAAAGTAGGGGTGAGTGGTATTTGTTATTGCATTTTCATTGATATCGTTATTGTGCAGTGCTAAATTTCCATGACAATGGATATAAATGGAAAATATGCTGAACCCATTTTTTTCTGTTGTCACCTGGTCTATTCCGACTTGACCTTCACCTTGTTAGTAAAACACTGTGTGAGCGTCTGGAAAAAAAACTAATCAAGGAAAGTTCGTTCTGTTTTCGGTAGATGTTACAGTGATTCAATCCACGTATGAATAACTTAAAGTTATGTAAATTGTTTACATTTAAGACCTGTCATTTGAGAACCGATGCCTATAGGTATAATTAGTATTTATGGACGTTCCAACCTTCAAAATATAAAGCTTTTTTTTCTCGGCTATTTGTAGTGGAACTATTTTAATTTGACCACATAACATATATTTAGTGTGGGGAGGGGGGTCTCCACTATGATACGGTTGCCTGTGTTCGAAGCGATATGTATTTACGTCTGTTGCGCCATTTATAACCACGAGCTACCCCACCCTGAATAAAGGGGTCACCTAATAAACTTGTTGATATCCTGTCACTACTACTGGTGATATCCAGTCAAAGAGAACGGGACTACGTTTGACTGTTGCAAAGTTTACAATTTTAACTACGTGTGAAGCATTTGCATCATCTCGTACACTGCTTCGCAGCATTTCTCGAATATAATACACAGGTTTCCATATTGGTTACGTCATCCAAATGTTGCAATGTTATTAAGCCGATTGATCCATCAATAGTTTATTTACACGAAAGCAGTCATAAAACTTTCATCTGCATTGTAAAAGCGAACACCCAACACAATATATACCTCAACACGTGCGGATAGCGGCCATATAGTTTACATAGCAACAGTGCTCTATTTTCTGTGCCTTTGCCATCCGGCGATCAAAATATCAAAATTTTGAACATACCAAAGCACCGTGATACACACGAGGCGGGACGATCGGAACTCTTCGCCAATTTCCATACTCGGTAAATTTGACTCGGAAAGTATTGGGTGCCGCTCAATGGTTTTTGGAATCAAAATGATGAATTTGGTTCGGTTTTCAATAGTAGCTCCACGCAAAATAATGCTCTTCTATTTAATGTCGTATTGATGATAATATTGCAGATTTGTGAGTGATTTTGATCAATCTCTTGATATTTTATCACCATGACCGACAAATTATGCTTTTTATCAAAATAAATCCCAAAATATGTGTAGTTGAAATCAGGACGTTTCGGCCCCAAACAGTTCGTTCGGTCCCAAATAGTTCGTTCCATATAATGACTGATAGTGTCGAAGCATTTGTTAAGTTTTCCAAATATATACTTTAATATTGCGATTACTTTGAAGGGAAAGGAGGTAGAAACATTGGAATTATGATTTATATGGTATTCTAGGAGTGATTGTTTACTGTTTTGTCAGTCGAGAGTGATATATCAATTAATAAAATACTAAACAAAGAAAGATATGACTCACGAAGTCCATACTGACGTCCATGATACTTGATGTATTGTTAAATTATGCTTATATGGTCTGCAAGTATACATTTGTTCTCCAATCCACAGACATTATGGTACACCTTTGACACGAGTGTTAGTTTATAGCAAGATAGAGATCTTATACATATATCATCTAGTGAAAACATTCCAGATATCATATATTAAATATAAACAGTATGAAAAGAGTTTTTTTAACACTATAAAATTTATATTTATTTATTTTATAAGGGGCTAATCAGGCTTTTCTGAAGCCTCAAACATTTTTAAAATATTTTTATTCATGATAAACATGTCAAATCACGCAAAATATGGCGTTAGCACTGTGTTTTTCAGGTCTTAAGATTGAATTGATGATTTAATTTGAATGCCGTAAAATGTTTAAATTAACCTGATGCATAACCTAGCACCAGTCCTTCATAATAAGACTTCGCATTTGTATATTTCACACTTCTTGTCTCTTTTTATTTTATTTTGCCTAAATGCAAACAGCAGTCAATATGAAAAAATAAACATCACAATAATGAAGATTAAACGTAAAATATGCTGCTGTATGATGTCTAAAATTGAATATATATTTACATAATTTATATGTAATAAAGTTCCATTCTTGGCGTAGATCAGCTGTCAACATTTCAATTAAAGACAATCCCGGTTAAAATGAGATGATAAATATAATAACAGTCGTGAACATGGTGAAAGAAAAGAATGTATTTAGAAGTGTTTATGGATGTGTAAACGTCTTGAAAACGGGTCCATGTTAGTTTTCATCCTGGGTATGCTTCAAACTGCAATCTATATTGACCGATGGCGATGGCAGGGATGCATGTCAGCCGATCGATGGCGTCTCCTTCCACATGGGTTATATACTCTGTAGAGAAAGTGTGGCCTACTTTGCCACTGACCGTTCCAAGGCGGTAGCCCTATTGTCAACCCTTTTGTGTTTGTGATGTCGTTTACTTTTATTATTACTTTTGCCTTCTTGTTTGTCTGTTTCCATGGTTGTTTCTGTGTTTGTGGTTGACTGTCCTACTTGAATGCTACTTTCCCTGTCCGATCTTTTTATATTTCTTGGACCATGGCAGTGTTCGAACCCGTACAATTATCGCTGAACCTTGACATTCGACCATAACCCTTATTATCTCAGTTGATAATTCACAATAGATCAACAATCAACAATAATTATCGTTTACAATGAAAGTTTGCGAAAAAATAATATTCTTTGTACTGGTTACTCGAATATGTCCGTAACTGTTACTTTTTATGGCGTTTGCAACATTTTTTACAGACCCTTTGTGTGTTCGCGATATTTTTTAAAAATCAAATCTTGTTTTGGAATTTAATGTTTCTGGTACCAAATTAACCGGATAGGGTAGACCATGGTTACTAAAAAATATACTTTTATTCTGTCCACTAGTTTTATTTTTATATGACTTTATATACCCTGATCCAAAACTTTTTTTTACCGAGTATATATAATTAACGGCCTCGGTAGCTCAGTGGATAAGGTAAATGCTTTAGAGCTACAGACCCACGTGGGTTTGCTCCCTGACGGAGGCATGTCTTTCTTTCTTTCTTCGTCACAATGAACATGTTTAATAATATGAAATGAGTCTATTTACCATTTACACTAAAATTATATGATGAACAATATTATCAAAAGTGTTAATATTTACAGTTATTAAAGTAAGTGTGCCAGGTTTCCAACCAAGAAGCTGGATATCTTTTTTCTAAAGGAAACCATGCTTCATTACACTACAGAGATGTGTCCCAACATCGCAAACTAATGTACTAAAACTTATCAAAATTAATTTTAATATTGACATAAGTATAACAAACTTCCATTCCTGGCATGAATATCAGCTCTAAATACATGAACTCAAATTGCCCAACTTTACTTAAGATAATACACATTAAATAGTATAAATGTCTCAAAAGAAATTATTGAAAATGAATTTGCAAGAGTTTATGGATGTGTAAACTTCTTGAAAATCATGACATCTATAGTAACTGATGAATGTCGACCTGGGTTTTGATTCTCCTGCTTCATCACAATATGTAACATGTTTAATATATTCTTTTATCTCATTTCCTCTGAGGTTGCTATCCAAACATAACCTAATATGATGTCTCAGCAGGACGTAAAACGTCATTTCATTTATTCGTAATTGCAATGAACACATGAGATGAGTAACACTATAATTAAGTGAATATTTTAGCATATGTTTGTTTGTACAGTTTTGTATGTATCTGCCAGGACTCGAAACTGGATCTCGTTTCTTGAAAGAAAAGCATGCTTCCTTAAACTACAGAGTTGCATCCCAACAGAATAAACTGAGTGTACAAAAACTAGACAAAATTGCAAGTAACTTAAAGAAACTTTTATAACCCGCCAAATATTTCCAAAATTACTCTACAAAGCTGTTTATCAAAACTCTATCCAGGTTTTCAGGTCATATAATAATGCATATATGCCGATTAAAAGTATAGGTAAATTACTGATTGTCATGTATATATTATTATTGAATTGTTTGAATGCTAATGGGTAAATATCGTTTGTATTATTATATTGAATGCTCTCCAACTAGGAGGAAAATAAAGAATCAATCGACAATATCTTGCTAAAAAAAATAAGATGGCTACCAACATACCCTATCTTTTAGAGCATGCAATAGGAAACACATCAATTTTTCTTTTTGGCCTTAGTAAGAGTAGGGCAGGTTCCAGGATTCGTCTGTATCATTTCTCTCTCTCTGGAGCAGCTCTAGATAGCATATACTGTTACATGTTCATCAGCTTTGTAAGCACTGCTCCTTAAATAATTTATGATATAAGCGTTTGCACTTAGCAGGGTGTGGTATCATATACACCTACAACTATATATCTATAATACATATAATTATATTATATGTATATCAACAGTTTTTCAAGAAGGGGCATAAGTGCAGACAATAAACTGGGAGATGGACTGGTGAAAAGAAGAGATTTGGCATATATCTAGTATCTTAAGAAATTGAATAAAAAATATAATTATGTTTGATTTAATTACACAAATGTATTATTGAACATTTTCTAACTAGTCGAGTTATGTAAGAGTGTTAGTTAACTAGTCATGTATATAGCATTCTAATATAATGTAATCACATATATATTACATTATAGTCATTTTATGGTAAAATAAAATGACATGTTCGCATAACATGGTATTTGTATGTTTTTTGGTTCCCATCAGCAAAACAAGCTGCATATTGATGTGGTTGGATACTTGTGAGTGCTGCATTAAGCAAGCACAAATAATATTCTTAAACTATTATTTTACTGTGAATTTATTATTTTATTTCATCCATTAATTTAAAGAAAAAATTAAAAAATCTTTAACATCTTCTATAATCCACTTGATCTGACATGCATGCTGGTAAAGCTTCAATCGTTTAGTTTTCCAATTACAATTAACTAATTATCAAACAATAATTGACTGATCCCTTTACGATAGAATAAAAGGATAGATAGAAGAAGGGATCTTACTCGTGAGGGTGCGCAGCAGTATAAAGAGACATAGATAGACAAATAGTTGTAGTATATGTATTTTCTACTATATACATGTACATATATTCTAAGGTCACTGATATTAATGGTATACTATATCTCTATCTCTTCTTTTCTTTATCCTTCTATACTATCGTAATAGAATACTGTGGCTTTTATTACTCATTCAAATTACCTGCCATTAACAAACATCCATTATAACGTCACGGCGAACAAATCTAACTTCTCGTAAGCCGCGATTCTTTAAATTTCCAGTCACTACTGTAGAGGTCTATTATGCACTTAAGTGTGCTTGCAGTTCTAAGGATTATATTCTCTCCACCTTTTAACCATTAAGTCGTCGTACAGGTATAGGTACAATCGAGTCTGGACAGACTTAAATATAAATTAACCAATATTAATCCAGTAATACTATCGTAATGGAAGCCTGTGGATTTTATTACTCATTCAAATTACCTGCCATTAACAAACATCCATTATAACGTCACGGCGAACAAATCTAACTTCTCGTAAGCCGCGATTCTTTAAATTTCCAGTCACTACTGTAGAGGTCTATTATGCACTTAAGTGTGCTTGCAGTTCTAAGGATTATATTCTCTCCACCTTTTAACCATTAAGTCGTCGTACAGGTATAGGTACAATCGAGTCTGGACAGACTTAAATATAAATTAACCAATATTAATCCAGTAATACTATCGTAATGGAAGCCTGTGGATTTTATTACTCATTCAAATTACCTGCCATTATCAAACATCCAATATACCGTCACGGCGAATAAATCTATTTTCTCGCAAGCCGCGATTCTTTAAATTCCCAATCACTAGAGGTCTATTATGTAATTAAGTGTGTTTGTAGTTCTACAGTAAGGATTAATTCCCTCCACCTTTTAACCATTTGGACGTCCTACGGTATAGGTACAATCGAGTCTGGACTGACTTAAGCATAGATTAACCAATAGAAATCCAGTAATATATACCATTGCGGGTGCGAACAAATCAGTATGCAAACATACGACATCTATTTATGTATTTCACTGACAAAAAGTGCCTGCAAAATGTACACAGTAAGCGTGTAGTCCAGTTTGGCAGCTACTGACCTAGTTATCGATCGATATTACCTGAGGCGCAGTAGATTTCCAGGAGTGTATGGACCTAGACCACCATTGTTTTTACATAGGGTTGTTAATAAATACCTACCCGAAAATATCCAATCCTGACTATGCTGGCCATATAACACACACAATGTAGTATCACAAAATCAGTGCAACACAAAAATGGGCCTTAGATGATTCGCTGACCTGCTTTTTTTCTCAAAAATATTTTCCAAACTGAAAGTAAACACTTTCTTTTTGAATTCTGAGGTCAAAATCACCAAAGTACACTTCAAACTGTGCTTCACACAAAGTAGTGCAGCATGTCCAGCTTACCTTCAATTGTCATGCGGTTTTCGATAGAAGCAAGTTAAATGTTTCAGAAATAAAGGAAAACATTCAATACATACCAGACTTGTGTCTTTCACCACTCCTATGCTTCACAGTAACCTACTCAATAGTTTACCTGAGGGAACTTTTGCGTTCCACCAGATTGGGCCCATGGTACCCGGTCTAGCTCCGTATAAACACTAATAATAATAAACAAGACCTCGGTCTGAGAGTGTCTCGCCCACCGCGGCAAACCGCATATGAAATGTTTTATTATATTTGAGCTTAAATGACGTCCACCAAAGAAACACATCATATGACCAAGTATCAAACAAATAAAAGCGAAGTAATCATAAGAAGTTACTGAGGTTAAGTGGTTTATCCAGGGTGTAGTTGTGGGAATGTAATGCAAAATATAACATTGACTTTGGTGTTTTTTTGTCATTCAGCGATGTCCACCAAAGCCAACAATACATCTGACCAAGTATCAAAGTTACCTAACTAAGGTTGTTACTTATTAAGGTTAAGTTTTGGGGAAATAACGAAAAACATGACCTTGACCTTGGTATTTTTTGTCATCCAGCGATGTCCACCAATGGCAATTAGAGCTGTGCCCCTTTAAGGGCAACACATATACCCCCACTACCAGTCCTCCCCATTCCCCACCATGCTGTTTGAGTAAAGATTGAGTGGAATGTGATTTTCATGATCAGGTAATGTAATGGTGGCCTTGACATTTGACCTACTGACCTCAAAACCAATAAGGGGCCATCTTTTCATCACAGGCAGTCCACCTATTAAGTTTAATGAGATATGCTTCAGGAAGACAGGAGTTATGGAGCGGACAATGTTTTTTATTATCTGGTCCCGATAACCTTGACCTTTGATATATTGACCTCAGAATCAATAGGGGTCATCCTCTAACCACAGGCAGTTCACATTTGAAGTTTCATGATATTTGCTTCTAGGAGAGGAGTTATGGTGCGGACAATGTTTTTTATTATCGGATCCATGTGACCTTGACCTTTGACCTACTGAACTCAAAATCAATAGGGATCATTCTCTCACCACTGGCAGTTAACTAATGAAGTTTCATGAGATTTGCTTTAGGGGGAGAGGTGTTATGGAGTTATACAAGTTGTTGTGTCTACAGACAAACAGACGGACAGACGGACAGGGTGAAACCAGTATACCGCCTAACCTCCGTTTAGCGTGGGTATAACAATACATATGACCAAGTATTAAAGACATAACTTGAGACAATCACATAAAGTTTACTGAGGTTAAGTTACCTAACCAAGGTTAGTCTTGGGGTAAATAACGCAAAATATGACATTGACCTTGGTAATTTTTGTCATTCACCAACTATACATATGATCAAGTATCAATCAAAGACATAACGTTAGGCAATCACATCAAGTTAACTGAGGATATGTTACCTAACCAAGGTTAAGTTACCTATTACCAAGGTTAAGTTACAATGTTAAGTTTGGGGAAAATAAGCAAAATCTTACTTTGACCTTGTTAATTTTTGTCGTTCAGTGATGTCCACCAATGCCAACAATACATATGACCAAGTATCAAACAAGAAAATGAGGCAATCACATACAATTAACTGACATTAAGTTACCTAACCAAGGTGTAGTTACCTAACCAAGGTTACATTTTGAGAAAATACTGCTGAAGTATATTTTTATTTTTATTTTTAGTTAAGTCCTCAAATCAGCAACAAGCTGACTACTCGTAACTCACAGAATGACAACCTCACGTATTTCCATCTGCCTTTTCAACATAAGCATTCTCTTTTAATATTTAATTTTAATTCGTATCAAATGAGTAATCGATATTGCTATTTTATTTACAGAGCAACAGCAAATGAACAGTTCGTTGGTATCTCAAATGAACATTTTGATGAAGGGATTACATTGTATATAATATGGGACTGTGTGTGTATGGGGGTGGGGGTAGGTTGGTTGTGGGCGAGGGGGAAGTGACCTGTGTGAATAAAACGTGTGTATTTTACGACGGCCGCGCCGTCGAATTCGTTCTAGTTTATATTTGGAAAGACATCAGATCGCTTCAGTTCCCTTAACTGCAACACATATTTTACAAAAACTTAACTAAACTTTACGTTGCATTAAATTTACCGACCACGGTGTAACAAATTATTTGTTTCTCTTTGTCACTATATGGAGAGATGGAAGAGCACACATACCATGTATTCAAATAATGTTGATAGGAGATTCACATAGTATACAAACAATAATGACTGATAACCAAATACAAAATAAGTACACAAACAAAACAAGAACGTATATACATGTTGGCAGTTATGTAAAATCAAACACAATCAAATCTGTGCCGGGTACTGGCGCTAAAGACTTCATATAATATAATTAAGTTATGTTTACTACTGTTACCTATTTTAACCACACCCAATGTATTCACCACAATATCGTACCATAAAACCGGTATATTTCATCTAAGAGAAGTATTTCAGTCATGTTAATGTTGGCAACAAGGAACACATTAACAACGTCGATTTTGTTAAGCGCCGAAAGTGTTTCATTTGCTACGTATGGGCAATCGCATATGCAGTGGTCAACAGCATTGTCTGTAATTACATCACACTTTTGCAGTTTTCATTTATTCTCGTTATATTTACAATAATCACACAAATAATCTTACATTACTTGGGAGATGTTGGATGATTCCTAGCATATAACCATACATTGGATTCTCTATAGCTACTATGAATTGAGCAAAACCTCATAAATTCAGGTTCAGCCAGCCCATTGTTCAATTCAGTGGTTATAGTTTCATATATTTTTCCATTGCCTTGCTTTTTCCAGTACAGTTTGCTAGGAAAGTGACCATTCGAAACGTACCCGTCCAGGACATGCGTAAGGCCATATATATTAAGGATAGTGTATATGTCTGGAATAAAACCTGTTTATAAGTTGTAAATTGTAAATGCGCTTATCCTGATTAAAAACATCTGTTTTACTGCACATCGTCTTTGTAACCTACACAGTTGTCCCAGAAAGGTAAGTTTCCATCGGTCTATCTCGGATGCAATTGGTAAACAATTAAGCAAACTTAAAGCCACATAGTTCTTGTTCTAACATGAAAACCTTGCATATGTTTCACGCATAGTCTATGTGACCTCTCTAATGTTAAGACATCAGTCATACTCAGAAAGACCAACATTCACTGCCATAAAGCGTTTTTGGAAGAACCACAGCATTGTAAATTTTTCTTTCATGTTAGTGGCTGCAGACCATTGTCAAACAGACCGGAGTTTACCAAGTTAAAATATGTGCCTCTAATTTTATTGCAACACGACTTTATAGCTGTTAATAGTCTAGAGGCCACTTTAGCCTATCTGCTCTTGTTAAGGCTCGCGTTCAACATTTTGCAAGGAGCAAAGTGTTTCGTATCATTGGAAAGGTTGAACCCTTACCTTTTTCATGGTACCCGTGTTCAGCCATGATTTTGCATGTGACGAGAGAAAATCGAGGTCAAAGGTCACGTTGTTTTGTTAGTAGTCCATAGGCCTGGAGGTTGGTCGGTACCATCTCTGGTGGCAAATTCTAGTCAGGTTTTTTGAAATCTATGATACCTACCACAATATATTCACCCTAATAGACTTCTGAGATCGGCAGCGTATGCCCTGATTTGGGGCAAAACAGTTAAACATTAAACAAATATCGCTGAAAACTGGAGATTATTTAAAAAAAAACATTTGATGCCTTTTAAAGCATGTTCGTGATATTAAATTATTCTAAATACTTTATCTTATAGTAAACAAAACGTTTGTAGCTATTGCTTTATTTTTACTACAATATTTTGCGCGAAAACTTTGGATTTTTATAAAACAATCAATAAAAACTGGAATAATTTTATATATATAAAAAACGTAGACTGCTGTATTTATGAAACATATTTTGGTTTTTAATATTAAATATAACGAATCTTCTTACACTTTCCACCAGTTATCTTGTAGGATCTTTATTTCGAACACAATTTTCTGTCAAAACTTCCAACTATATGTTGCTGAAAACTGAAGTTCATTTTGCAAAAATCATATTTGATGAAGGTTGGTTTTATTATTAATTTTGTTTCAATGTATTTGGTTTACACTAAGTCCCAGTTTCAAAGCAAATATGTTCAACAATGATAGTAAAAACATATTTTATTATCAAAAATATGTCGAATTTCAAAATAAAATGTGTAATGCATCACTATACTCAAAATGGTAGTATCAAAGAAAGAGGAGGAGGAGGAGGAGGAGGAGGAAGAGGATTGAGGAGGAGGATTACGGAGGAGGATTGAGGAGGAGTTGAAACACTGAGGAGGAGGATTGAGGAGGAGGAGGAGTGGGGAGGTGGAGGAGGATTGAGGAGGAGGATTACGGAGGAGGATTGAGGAGGAGTTGAAGCATTGAGGTGGAGGAGGAGGATTGAGGAGGTGGAGGAGGAGCATTGAGGTGGAGGAGGAGGATTGAGGAGGAGGAGGATTGAGGACGAGAAGAGGATTACGCAGGAGGATTGAGGAGGAGTTGAAGCATTGAGGTGGAGGAGGAGGATTGAGGAGGAGGAGGAGGAGGAGGAGGATTGAGGAGGAGGAGGATTACGGAGGAGGATTGAGAAGGAGTTGAAGCATTGAGGTGGAGGAGGAGTATTCAGGAGGAGGAGGATTGAGGAGGAGGATTGCCACCACAACCACTACCACCACCAGAAATATACGGCGTCTTCGAAGGGTTCAACGGAAAGGGAGACGCAGACGAGGACGGTCCAAGGGTCGCAGGCGCAGGCATACGAAATGGAGCATACCGTATAGTAAATCTATATGGCTAAAGAATACCAAGCCCTTCAAAGAAGAATGGAACATCACAGATGCAGACAGGGCCAAAAAAGAAATTGCCACGCTAATAGAACCTTTGAGATACTGGCTACCCTCAGATGATAAGGACACACATGCATCATCAGAAGGCGCATACAAGTTCTTCAAGATGTACCAGAACTACAAGTTCACTCACATCAAATGGCGAATAAAAGACCTAAAGATCACAGAATGGTACGACACCACAGCACAGAAACATCTCCGTGCAGACATCCACGGAAACACTCTAATCAACTACACAGGTGGTAACAGAGTCATACAAGAAAAGCACGGAAGACAGACCCTATGGTTCCTCAACGATCAAGCGATGAACTTCATGGACAGACAGAGCCCATCAGCACACTACGAAAAATGGTTACCTTTCATCACAGTCACTATCTAAAGAACCTGATGTTCAAGAGTCAAGATGGATTCAGGAACAGTCCTAAGAGGCAGCTACCACATCAAGCACCAAAAACTCAGAGGCATCAACTGCATGGATCCTCACGACTATTACCCAAAGCTACGCCTACTTCTACAAGAACTTGGTAGATCAAGACCTACTAGGAGCCTATCTAGACAGAGTGGGATGCAGCAAAGTGACCATGGTATATAACGAGGCCGACAACACAGAAGAGACACAACTCCATAGACATGGATTTCCACATATTTACATGCATGTCCCGCTCCAAAAAGATCCAGCCTTGTGGGGAAGCGACACAGATGATATCAAGCCCATCGATTCACTCTTCCAGTCCTTCCAGTACTCAGTCGAGTGCAGAACCAAGGTCACAGGATTCAACCCAAGAGTACTTACAACAGTACATGATGCACACCCACCAGCAAGATTTACAGACCATGCGCCACAGGCAGGGACTAGTGCAGACTACGAAGAAGAAGAAGACATGGACCCGAGCAGCGATTTTGACCTTTTAAATGTTGATTGATATGTGTAATAAATGTTAGAAAAAAAAAATGTCCCTCGATAAAGGAACTAAAAAATTGTCGAAATCAATCCCACAATCATAGCACCATAACATGGGGACGGGGACAGAGGTGAGAGGTAATACTAACCCTCACCTCTGTCCCCAAGTTTCACGTATATACAAACATGGACCGAAAACTACAGACCGTTAGATGGTGCTTCACGTTCAATAATTGGACACAGGCAGATGAAGACACCTTACAAGACTTCTTTGAACCATATTGCAAGTACATGATTTATGGTTATGAGCTTTCTAAAGAGGGTACACCACATCTACAGGGGTACCTTGAACTACACAAAAAGAGAAGACTGAAGTTTTTAAAGGACAAATTATCTCCAAAAATACATTGGGAAATAGCCAGAGCAAGTGCACAGGCCAACATAGACTACTGCATGAAGAGCGAGCTCTATAAAGAAAAGGGTACTGTAGAAAACCAATCTGGAGCAAGAAATGACCTAGTACTAGCATGCAGAGCATACTTAGAAGGCACAAAGGATGAAGACATGTTAGACCAATACGGTGGCAGTTGGATCAGATACAGGAGACATATACAAACAGTAGCAACAAAAATTGAACAAGATCAACAAAGACATATACTTAGAATGAAGATGGATGGAGTGACACTCAGACCATGGCAAGAGGAACTAATTGAATACTTAAACTTCACACCAGACCCCAGAAAGATCAGATGGTTCGTTGACGAGGAAGGGGGAGCTGGAAAGACCTGGATGAGTGATACCTTATCGCAAGCAAAGAAGCAGTGAAGTATGGGTACAAGGGACAGGAAGTGGTAGTGTTCGATCTAGCCAGATCACAGTATGAACACATCAACTATGAAATCATAGAGACCATAAAGAATGGGGTATACTACAACACGAAGTACGAGAGCGAACAGCGCATTTATTCCGTACCACATGTGCTTGTGTTCAGTAATGAAAGACCTGTAGATGGAAAATTTAGCGCAGATCGCTTGGACATTCATTTATTGTATTGATATTGTGTTAATAAAATTTGAAAAAAAAAATGTTTCGAATCGGATCCAAAAAAATTGTCAGACCTTAGAATTGAATTCTCTATTTAAAAAAAAAATTAAAAAAATAAGAAAAAAAGTCGAGTAGACTATGGAATTAAGTCAAAATTAAAGCTATAGACAGGACTACTTTCGGCAAATCCCGCGAGAATTGGGACTACTTTCGGCAAATCTCGCGAGAGCCGGAACTACTTTCGGCAAATCCCGCGGGAAGTTCCAAATAACGCGGGAAGTCTGGGAAGTTGCGGCCCGAGAGGTTGCGGTGCGAGAGGATGTGGTAGAAACCGGAACCGGAAGTAAAAAAAAATCGCCTCACCACCCACCACAACCAACACCACCCACCACCACCCATCACCACCAACACGTGTGTGTGTGTGTGTGTGTGTGTGTGTGTGTGTGTGTGTGTGTGTGTGTGTGTGTGTGTGTATGTGTGTGTGTGTGTGTGTGTGTGTGTGTGTGTGATACAATCGCATTTCCACCAAAATGTAAACTGTAAACTGTACCCGGCTTGGAAATGCGATTGTATTGAAGTAAACTGACAAACGGCTGGGAGTTTACAGCGTATTTAAGGTTTAATAAAAGCCTTCTAATCCATGTGGTACGGTGGGCATTGTCAATTTACCAAACTTACCAGCTTCCGAAACGAGCTTCTCTGTATGTAAACGGATCTGTTTTAGCGCGTGCGCGTGACGTAGGTTGTTACCGTGAATCAATAGCACGGTGAAGAATGTATAAATAACCAATTCTCATTATTTTTACTAGACTTGTTAAATCAAGTACAGACACGCTTAAATATCTACGGGTTGATTGGTCGATTTTATATATAGTGGTATTACTAATACCGTTTAACGATAACGTAGATCAGTCTTAAAACGGCAATACGCATACCGACGTTTTACCCTTATATATTCTATGCAAAACCGCCATGTTGGCTCATCGGTGGGAATATTTGGTACCTGGACAGACATATTTTACCTACCCGGTCTTTGAACCACATTAAAAACCTTATATTAATTACACATTTTCTTGAACCATTTTCTATGGATTTACCGCTGTAAACAGTTTCCATACCAAACTCTTAACATAGTGTGCAGCCATGCGTAACATCATTGCTCATCCATGGGTGACTCTTGTCGGTTAACCCTTAACCCGCTACATATATATAATGGACTGTTCTTTCTTTGAATTAAGACCATTGAACTAATACGAAATTATCTTAGTAGCGTAAACAGATTTACATTATTTTTTTTACAATCCGATTATTTATAAATCCGTCGTATTAATACAGTTTGATTATCCTCATATGTGTATATACTAAATCATAATTAAAAATAAAACCCTTATTAAGAGGCTCTCGTACATTCAATTAGTTTAACGTAGAAGGGACAATTAACACCGTATAACCGTTCCTTTACAATCCGGTTATTTATAAAAGCTGAGCATGAAATGTAGCATTCCAAAAACACGCATGGAAACAAACAACACTTTAACGGATAAACAAAAGGCAAGGTATATGACATCACAAACATAAAAGGGTGGTTGACAACAGGGCACCTTGGCACGGTCACTGGCCAAAAAAATTCGCTGTTTTCTTTAACCAGATTCTAGGGTACACCAAACCTCACTATTACCCTATTGTCATCCCGCAGTAAAAAGCAAGAAGGAAATTCCCGACATGTAATATCCTCTAACAAACTAGGCAGCACAAATAGGTAATATGAGTATAACACAAAGGTGATCAACTGATCATGTATATATGAATATACTAAAATAAATCATAAAAAGCAGTACTATAATACGTGTTGATTATCATACTAATTATGTGATTTAAACAATTGTATTTAAGTAACTAATTTCTCATACATTACCAGTTATATCTGTGCATTGCAAGATTTAGAATTTAAGCATGGTAGATGAAAAGGCATTGTCTTAGAAATTAACATTCTAAGCTAACATGTAAAATTAATTTAATGATAAATGGACATTAAATGGAAGGGCAGTCTTCTGAAACAGCGTTTTTGGATGATCAATATTTTCACTAAACATTGTGCAAAATTCTACAATGTTATGGGGTGGTGCGGGTGTCCGACCAAAGTTGACGTTTCAAAATGTCTCGTAAGGGTCCCATGCCTAGTTAGGGAATTCCTCACGGGTGTTTGTCTCACACCCAGTGTTTTACGTGTGCCGCTGTTGTGTGAATTTATTTGGTTATGCATTATGCACACTTAGGTTTATATTCAATTTTTATTTATATAGCCAAATAACAGACAATGCAAGTATATTTCTGTCTGTCTATACGCACTGTATATAGGTTAACGATTTACCAGGAAAACAATATCCTGCCGCAAAAACGTTTTCAGCCCGAGGGCCTTCATCAGTTGCTATAAAATCTCAACCTATTCCTTCTATAGCGTTTTTAGTTCAATATATTATTGATAAAAATTTCAAAATCATTGCCATATGTGATGGATTTTTCGTATATTTGTAACTCACGTGCCAAGGTGGTAGTTACATTTTACTGACTGTATACTCTAATAATGTATACTCTAATAATGTCACTTTCTTATGCAGATTATTAGCAAGAGAAATATTTAATGTGTCGTATATACGGAACTAAACCCCGTTTCTATACGTCGGTTTCTGGGTTGGTACCAGATTATATTTTACTTATTTTATAGACGGCTCGACGTTGGTTTGGTACCAAGATATATTTAAATCAGCCCTTAATCATATTAAAGATTGTTTAATGTTTGGCTTGACGCTGGGTTGGTACCAGACTATATTTAGTCAGCCGTGTAATCACATTAAATTTAATTTTCTCTTCTTTCTAGTAACTGTTTCTTTTCCTAAAAGTAGCCTATACTAAATAGGCAGACTGACGCTGGGTTGGTACCAGACTATATTAAGTCAGTCGTTAATCATATTGAAGTTACGTTATATTTGTCTTGACGCTGGGTTGGTACCATACTATATTAAGTCAGCCTTTTAATCACATTAAAGTAAATTGCCTCTTCTGTATTGTTATTATTTATTTTCTTAAGAATAACCTATATTAAATAGACAGACTGACGCTGGGTTGGTACCAGGCTATATTAAGTCAGCCGTTTAACTGTCTATCCCCATTATCAACATAATGTTTGAAATCGAGGCGTTATTTTGGAAGTACATATATTACTGTCAATCGGGGTTAGTACCCGTTTTTCTGGGGTTAGTACCCGTTTATTATAGCTATTCACGGGGTTAGTACCCGATTTTCATTAAACAGAATAGCTTCTAACAGTATCTCTTTGTACTTCAAAAATACGTGCTTAAACTGGATTTTACCAAACTGTTCCCAATGAATTATTCAGAAAGAATAAGCATTAGGTCACTGAACATTATTTGATAACTATTGTTTTTGTTATATTTGCCAAAAAACAGAAGAGTGACTAAATACTTTAAGAACCAACAATCAGAATGAAAACATTCGACTGCATTTCGTAACTAAGTCCGTCTCGATATATAGTCAGTTTTTAAATTGATCTCATCCAATCGATTACCTACTATATTTAACACCTGGTGAGAAACTCTTTACAAATCTCACGGTAAATATTCAATCAGCTGTTGCATGATGTGCCGCAGCAAGTATCTTATCGGAAAAGCCGACTGCCACATTTCTCTAATTATCATACCTACACGTATGCAGTTAATATATTCTTTGATCTTTCAAAATTATACAATTTTAGTGTGCGAGATTTCTTTTCTGTACGGGTATAGAAATATTAAAATTAACATTACATTAAAATGTATGTCATTTCTTGGTGTATGTAGTATGGGAGTAAATATCCAATTCGGGCATACACTGTTAGACGAGTATTCAGAGAGTTGTTTCATATGGTGGCAGGCATTAAATATTTAATGCTCAGGTCTTTATAAACTTTAATCAGCTTATTTCTTACCGGTTTTTATCTTTTCTTAAGATTTGCAAAAAGTAACATTTCGAAGGTCATCAACCCCTGCAGAGCAGGTTAAGGCTCTGCAGGTTAAGGGGTGCCCGCCTTGGTGATAATCTAGGTCACTGTTTCTAAATGTTATGTGGTGGTGCGGGTGTCCGACCAAAGTTGACGTTTCAAAATGTCTCGTAAGGGTCCCATGCCTAGTTAGGGAATTCCTCACGGGTGTTTGTCTCACACCCAGTGTTTTGCGTGTGCCGCTGTTGTGTGAATTTATTTGGTTATGCATTATGCACACTTAGGTTTATATTCAATTTGTATTTATATAGCCAAATAACAGACAATGCAAGTATATTTCTGTCTGTCTATACGCACTGTATATAGGTTAACGATTTTACCAGGAAAACAATATCCTGCCGCAAAAACGTTTTCAGCCCGAGGGCCTTCATCAGTTGCTATAAAATCTCAACCTATTCCTTCTATAGCGTTTTTAGTTCAATATATTATTGATAAAAATTTCAAAATCATTGCCATATGTGATGGATTTTTCGTATATTTGTAACTCACGTGCCAAGGTGGTAGTTACATTTTACTGACTGTATACTCTAATAATGTATACTCTAATAATGTCACTTTCTTATGCAGATTATTAGCAAGAGAAATATTTAATGTGTCGTATATACGGAACTAAACCCCGTTTCTATACGTCGGTTTCTGGGTTGGTACCAGATTATATTTTACTTATTTTATAGACGGCTCGACGTTGGTTTGGTACCAAGATATATTTAAATCAGCCCTTAATCATATTAAAGATTGTTTTATGTTTGGCTTGACGCTGGGTTGGTACCAAACTATATTTAGTCAGCCGTGTAATCACATTAAATTTAATTTTCTCTTCTTTCTAGTAACTGTTTCTTTTCCTAAAAGTAGCCTATACTAAATAGGCAGACTGACGCTGGGTTGGTACCAGACTATATTAAGTCAGTCGTTAATCACATTGAAGTTACGTTATATTTGGCTTGACGCTGGGTTGGTACCAGACTATATTAATGTTATGGGGGTGGTGCGGGTGTCCGACCAAAGTTGACGTTTCAAAATGTCTCGTAAGGGTCCCATGCCTAGTTAGGGAATTCCTCACGGGTGTATGTCTCACGCCCATTGATTTACGTGTGCCACTGTTTTGTGAATTTATTTGTTTATGCATTATGCACACTTAGGTTTATATTCAATTTTTATTTAATATATAGCCAAGTAACAGACAATGCAGATATATTTCTGTCTGTCTATACGCACTGTATATATGTTAACGATTTTACCAGGAAAACAATATCCTGCCGCAAAAACGTTTTCAGCCCGAGGGCCTTCTTCAGTTGCTATAAAATCTTCAACCTATTCCTTTTATAGCGTTTTTAGTTCAATATATTATTTATAATGATTTAAAAATCATTGCCATATGGATTATATTTTTCGTATCTTTGTAACTCACGTACCAAGGTGGTAGTTACATTTGCTGACTGTATACTCTAATAATGTCACTTTCTTGTGCATATTATTAGCAAGAGAAATATTTAATGTGTCGTTTATACGGAACTAAATCCCGTTTCTAGTACCTATACGTTTTAGATCTGGTTTGGTACCAGATTATATTGTCAATCGTAATCAAATCACAATTACGTTATATATGGCTTGACGCTGGGTTAGTACCAGACTATATTAAGTCAGCCGTGTACTCACATTAAGATTTTTTTTCTCTTCTATCTAGTTACTGTTTCATTTCCTAAATATAGCCTATACTGAAAAGGCAAGACTGACGCTGGGTTGGTACCAGACTATATTAAGTCAGTCCCTAATCACATTAAAGTTACGTTATATTTTGGCTTGACGCTGGGTTGGTACCAGACTATATTAAGTCAGCCTTTACACCACATTAAAGTAAATTGCCTCTCCTTTATATGTATTATTTGTTTTCCTAAGAATAGCCTATAGTAAATAGGCAAGCTGATGCTGGGTTGGTACCAGACTATATTAAGTCAGCTGTTTAAATGTTTGTCAATATACTGTTTGAAGTGGTAGTGTTATTTTGGAAGTACATATATTACTGTCAGTCGGGGTTAGTACCCGTTTTTCCGGGGTTCGTACCCGTTTATTATAGCTATTCACGGGGTTCGTACCCGATTTTCATTCAACAGAATAGCTTCTAACAGTATCTATTTGTACTTCAAAAATACATGCTTAATCTGGTTTTTACCAAATTGTAACCAATGAATTATTTAATAACTATTGTTTTAGTTATATTTGCCAGAAAACAGAAGAGTACCTAATAATTTAGGAACCAACAGTCAGAATGAAAACATTCGACTGCCTCTATTTTATTCTCTTCTATCTAGTTACTGTTTCATTTCCTAAATATAGCCTATACTGAAAAGGCAAGACTGACGCTGGGTTGGTACCAGACTATATTAAGTCAGTCCCTAATCACATTAAAGTTACGTTATATTTTGGCTTGACGCTGGGTTGGTACCAGACTATATTAAGTCAGCCTTTACACCACATTAAAGTAAATTGCCTCTCCTTTATATGTATTATTTGTTTTCCTAAGAATAGCCTATAGTAAATAGGCAAGCTGACGCTGGGATGGTACCAGACTATATTAAGTCAGCTGTTTAAATGTTTGTCAATATACTGTTTGAAGTGGTAGTGTTATTTTGGAAGTACATATATTACTGTCAGTCGGGGTTAGTACCCGTTTTTCCGGGGTTCGTACCCGTTTATTATAGCTATTCACGGGGTTCGTACCCGATTTTCATTCAACAGAATAGCTTCTAACAGTATCTATTTGTACTTCAAAATTACATGCTTAATCTGGTTTTTACCAAATTGTAACCAATGAATTATTTAATAACTATTGTTTTAGTTATATTTGCCAGAAAACAGAAGAGTACCTAATAATTTAGGAACCAACAGTCAGAATGAAAACATTCGACTGCATTTCGTAACTAAGTCCGTCTCGATATATAGTCAGTTTTAAATTGATCTCATCCAATCGATTACCTAATGTTTTTCACACCTGGGGAGAAACTCTTTACAAATCCCGCGGTATGTACTTAATCAGATGTTGCATGGTGTGCCCACCACACGTGTCTAATCGGGACAGCCGACTGACATATTTCTCTATCATAATTACACCATGCCGTTAATATATTCTTTGATCTCTCCAAATTATATAGTTTTAGTCTGAGAGAGTTCTTTTGTATATGGGTATACATAATTTGTTGATAACATGACATAAATGTACTTGTCAATCGCTATTCAGCAATGTTACTTGTTTTGCATCTTAGCATATGTTTCAACTATTATCCCTCCTATGAAATCTACAGATAAAACAATTCATTTTTAAGTGTATGTAGTACTGGAGTAACTATCCCATTCGGGCATACACTGTTAGACGAGTATTCAGAGAGTAATTTCATATGGTTGTAAGCATTAACTTGTTTAATGCTCAGGTCTTTATAAACTGTAATCAGTTTATTGTCACCGCTTTTCATATATTCGTCAAATTTGCAAAGAGTAACATTTCGAAGGTCATCAACCCCTGCAGAGCAGGTTAAGGCTCTGCAGGTTAAGGGGTGCCCGCCTTGGTGATAATCTAGGTCACTGTTTCTAAATGTTATGGGGGTGGTGCGGGTGTCCGACCAAAGTTGACGTTTCAAAATGTCTCGTAAGGGTCCCATGCCTAGTTAGGGAATTCCTCACGGGTGTATGTCTCACGCCCATTGATTTACGTGTGCCACTGTTTTGTGAATTTATTTGGTTATGCATTATGCACACTTAGGTTTATATTCAATTTTTATTTAATATATAGCCAAGTAACAGACAATGCAGATATATTTCTGTCTGTCTATACGCACTGTATATAGGTTAACGATTTTACCAGGAAAACAATATCCTGCCGCAAAAACGTTTTCAGCCCGAGGGCCTTCTTCAGTTGCTATAAAATCTTCAACCTATTCCTTTTATAGCGTTTTTAGTTCAATATATTATTTATAATGATTTAAAAATCATTGCCATATGGATTATATTTTTCGTATCTTTGTAACTCACGTACCAAGGTGGTAGTTACATTTGCTGACTGTATACTCTAATAATGTCACTTTCTTGTGCATATTATTAGCAAGAGAAATATTTAATGTGTCGTTTATACGGAACTAAATCCCGTTTCTAGTACCTATACGTTTTAGATCTGGTTTGGTACCAGATTATATTGTCAATCGTAATCACATCACAATTACGTTATATATGGCTTGACGCTGGGTTAGTACCAGACTATATTAAGTCAGCCGTGTACTCACATTAAGATTTTTTTTCTCTTCTATCTAGTTACTGTTTCATTTCCTAAATATAGCCTATACTGAAAAGGCAAGACTGACGCTGGGTTGGTACCAGACTATATTAAGTCAGTCCCTAATCACATTAAAGTTACGTTATATTTTGGCTTGACGCTGGGTTGGTACCAGACTATATTAAGTCAGCCTTTACACCACATTAAAGTAAATTGCCTCTCCTTTATATGTATTATTTGTTTTCCTAAGAATAGCCTATAGTAAATAGGCAAGCTGATGCTGGGTTGGTACCAGACTATATTAAGTCAGCTGTTTAAATGTTTGTCAATATACTGTTTGAAGTGGTAGTGTTATTTTGGAAGTACATATATTACTGTCCGTCGGGGTTAGTACCCGTTTTTCCGGGGTTCGTACCCGTTTATTATAGATTTTCACGGGGTTCGTACCCGATTTTCACTCAACAGAATAGCTTCTAACAGTATCTATTTGTACTTCAAAAATACATGCTTAATCTGTTTTTTACCAAATTGTAACCAATAAATTATTTAATAACTATTGTTTTAGTTATATTTGCCAGAAAACAGAAGAGTACCTAATAATTTAGGAACCAACAGTCAGAATGAAAACATTCGACTGCCTCTATTTTTTTTCTCTTCTATCTAGTTACTGTTTCATTTCCTAAATATAGCCTATACTGAAAAGGCAAGACTGACGCTGGGTTGGTACCAGACTATATTAAGTCAGTCCCTAATCACATTAAAGTTACGTTATATTTTGGCTTGAAGCTGGGTTGGTACCAGACTATATTAAGTCAGCCTTTACACCACATTAAAGTAAATTGCCTCTCCTTTATATGTATTATTTGTTTTCCTAAGAATAGCCTATAGTAAATAGGCAAGCTGACGCTGGGTTGGTACCAGACTATATTAAGTCAGCTGTTTAAATGTTTGTCAATATACTGTTTGAAGTGGTAGTGTTATTTTGGAAGTACATATATTACTGTCAGTCGGGGTTAGTACCCGTTTTTCCGGGGTTCGTACCCGTTTATTATAGCTATTCACGGGGTTCGTACCCGATTTTCATTCAACAGAATAGCTTCTAACAGTATCTATTTGTACTTCAAAAATACATGCTTAATCTGGTTTTTACCAAATTGTAACCAATGAATTATTTAATAACTATTGTTTTAGTTATATTTGCCAGAAAACAGAAGAGTACCTAATAATTTAGGAACCAACAGTCAGAATGAAAACATTCTGATTGTCGGTTCTTAAAGTATTTAGGCACTCTTCTGTTTTTTGGCAAATACAACTAAAACAATAGTTATCAAATAATGTTCAGTGACATAATGCTTATTCTTTCTGAATAATTCATTGGGAACAGTCTGGTAAAAACCAGTTTAAGCACGTATTTTTGAAGTACAAAGAGATACTGTTAGAAGCTATTCTGTTTAATGAAAATCGGGTACTAACCCCGTGAATAGCTATAATAAACGGGTACTAACCCCAGAAAAACGGGTACTTACCCCGATTGACAGTAATATATGTACTTCCAAAATAACACCTCGATTTTAAACATTATGTTGATAATGGGGATAGACCGTTAAACGGCTGACTTAATATAGCCTGGTACCAACCCAGCGTCAGTCTGTCTATTTAATATAGGTTATTCTTAAGAAAATAAATGATAACAATACAGAAGAGGCAATTTACTTTAATGTGATTAAAAGGCTGACTTAATATAGTCTGGTACCAACCCAGCGTCAAGCCAAATATAACGTAACTTCAATGTGATTAACGACTGACTTAATATAGTCTGGTACCAACCCAGCGTCAGTCTGCCTATTTAGTATAGGCTACTTTTAGGAAAAGAAACAGTAACTAGAAAGAAGAGAACATTAAATTTAATGTGATTACACGGCTGACTTAATATAGTCTGGTACCAACCCAGCGTCAAGCCAAACATTAAACAATCTCTAATATGATTAAGGGCTGGTTTAACTATATCCTGGTACCGACCCAGCGTCCAGCCGTCTATAAAATAAGTAAAATATAATCTGGTACCAACTCAGAAAACGACGTATAGAAACGGGGTTTAGTTCCGTATATACGACACATTAAATATCTCTTTTGCTAATAATCTGCACAAAAAAGTGACATTAGTAGAGTATACGTTATTAGAGTATACAGTCAGTAAAATGTAACTACCACCTTGGCACGTGAGTTACAAATATACGAAAAATCCATCCCATATGGCAATGATTTTTAAATCTTTATCAATAATATATTGAACTAAAAACGCTATAGAAGGAATAGGTTGAGATTTTATAGCAACTGATGAAGGCCCTCGGGCTGAAAACGTTTTTGCGGCAGGATATTGTTTTCCTGGTAAAATCGTTAACCTATATACAGTGCGTATAGACAGATAGAAATATACTTGCATTGTCTGTTATTTGGCAAAATAAATAAAAATTGAATATAAACCTGAGTGTGCATAATCAAATAAATTCACACAACAGCGGCACACGTAAAACACTGGCTGTGAGACATACACTCGTGAGGAATCCCTAACTAGGCATGGGACCCTTACGAGACATTTTGAAACGTCAACTTTGGTCGGACACCCGCACCCCCCATAACATCATTTTCATGGATTATAGGCGAATAACAACAGATGGCGTACAAGAAAATTTAAAAGCATAGAATTATTCAAATAATGTTTACAACGTTTTGTAACAAGGACATTTTCAGAGATGCCAGTATCCAAAAGGTGTGGTAGGGGGAGGTAATTCAGGGGTATAAATAACCGGAAATGTTTCATTTTTGTTGTGGAATTTAAGAGAGCGAACCCAGTAGTACTATAAATCCACTATTTTATCTCAGTGTAATATCCAGTTCAAAGGATATATGCCGAGTGACAGAACTTTTTGAAGCACCCTCGTAAGTCAAGCCCGTGCTTATATTAGTCCACGGACAGAAGGATCAAATTACTATTGTGTGCGCAATTACTTGTCTATTGTTAATTAACTAAACTATATTAGCCGTGTTTTACTAGAAACTCTACACACAATAAGACGCAAACTCGGCTTGCACGAACCGGAAGTCGGCTGATATGAAAAAACAAGGCCAATATGAAGAAACTCGTCAATAAGTGACGTCATTTACGCTAATTCACGTCATACGCGCTCGCTTATATCAACATTTAAAATAATGAAGTTAACGGTGATTAAGGACGAATATAAATAAATCATGTCAAAAATAAAATACAACTATATTGTAGTGGAAGTTATTTAATAAAATGGTCATTGACTACGTGTTTTCATACATCGGACTATCACATTGGCCAGAGGTCTTCGGCCTTGGTCAGAGTTGGTAACTCTTAATTCGATGTTCCAGTTTTGGTTTGGAATGCTTTACCTTTAGACGCTAAAAATGCACCATCTGTTGAACAATTTAAGCATAAACTTAAGGCTATTAAACATAGGAATAACAGTCCATATCACTATAATATAGGGAATAGGAATGATAACATCATTCATTGTCAATTAAAAAAAGCCATTATCCATTGTCAATTAAGAAATAGTTTTCTAAAGCCGTTTATATCGTGTCTATAAAATTCGAATTTTCAAAATATGTAAGTTATATAATAAAACTCAATTCAGTAGGTTTAGAAACGGAATGCATCCGGTGTAAACCTTGCCTGTTGATGGCGAGATAGAGACTTTGAAGCACAGCTAAATGGAACATTGGCACAACAGTAAGCAATTCTCAGTTGACAATGAGCAACAAACAATAAGGAACAAGCAATAAGGAGCTAGTCCCCATCCGTATGATACTATAAAAGTAACTTTATGGTTTAAATATATAAAGTACTTATGATGTTCTCCTAAGTATGACATAAGTGTACACAATAGATGGCATGATAAACAACAGTTATTCGACACGTTACAATATAATGCGTGCATAACGCAATAATTCTAAATTTTCCTAATGTAGTAAAAGTTATTTTATAAAATGATACTAGAGTAATGCCAAACAAACTTAATAAAATGAAGATCAATTAGATATAATAGAAAATGTCAATTAAAACAAACAGAAGACACAATTAATAGAACAGATCTTGAGAATTCACATTCAAATTTGCAAAAGAAATAAACTAAGTGACTTATATACTTAACAGAACTTGATTCGGATTTTAATTGATGATATAAATGGGTAGTTTGGGGAAGACACCAAGTACCTGTTTATCACGTATTGTTCGGGGCGCTTGTTTCAGCCAACGGTTGTTTAACAATAACATTAGCAATTTTAAAATATGCACATAAATTATATATCATTTGAATTGGCATTTTTAGTGGTAAATAAAAATGCCTTAATTTTGAAAATTGGTTGGGAAATACAAATATTACAGCCAAAATGTATTTGTCATGAGCTTTTCCCCATGGAAACTCCTTGTTGCAGGGAGGGCAGAACATTAAGAAATCTCAAATAACTTTAGTTAGCCTCAGTAGTTTATAAAATTTAAAAACAACTATTACAAATATATTTTTTCTAATTATTGATGCAGCAGAAATGCACTATCAAAAACAATTTTTGCTCGTGAATTTTTTATTTCTCAACCGATTTTGAAAAGTATATTTACTCCTAAAATGTCTGTTTCACTGATGTAAGACTTTTTAGTTTAAAGTTGAAATTTGTCTGAAAAGTCGAAACACCTTTGGCTGAAACAAGAGCCCCAAACAATAATACATTTATATGTACAACCGTGGAGACGGGATACGGAAAATCGATGCTTGACTAATAGATGCGACTTCAGATCATATATAAATACAAACTATTCATAAATATTCTTAAAAATATATACCTTGTGTGTTAAAGTAGCGTGCATGTACCGCGGGTGTTCACGAAAAACATACATTTACCGATAGAAAACTATAACATTTCAGAACATCTTTATAAGGTTAATACTTGTGTTTACACATATTATGCTGGATGAATAAAGGCAAAGTTTAGCTATATAAGCACGCAAGCTCGCGCGCACATTTAGGATTTCTTTATTTTTGTTTTAAAGAATTAAAACAAATACTAATAAGATGGGTGTGAAGACTGCTGAGGATAGATCAATACTATTGTCATGTGGAAATCCGGGATTCATCGAATGCCATAATGCATTTTGGATATGGAAAACCATTCCGTTCACGTTGCTAGTATTTGGGACATTTGGAAACATTATGAATATAGCGGTATTATCAAGACGCCAAATGAGAAAATCGTCAACATCCGTCTTTCTTATGTTTCTAGCCGTGTCCGATACCACGGTGTTATTGACCGGACTACTGCTACGGATCACCGACGTCGATGTCAAGTCGTGGTCGGTACTGCACTGCAAAGTGCACGAATGGTTGTGCTTTACTGCGGGTGACTTATCTTGCTGCATTATCGTTCTGTTGACCACTGAACGGGTATTGTTTGTAAAGTTTCCTCACTTTGCAAAAGCGAAATTGGGAGTGAAACAAGCATTAATTACGGTTGCTGTGACACTGTGTTTTGTTTCCGATTTCAACAGTCATTTGTTATTCGGTTTTGACCTCAGGAAAACGAACTCCAGTACCTCAGTAGGAAACAATACACACAGTACACCAATAAGTCAATGTTTATTTGTTTCCGACGACTATGCCCGATTTTACAACGGACCTTGGAACTCGATCCTTTTTGTTTTTTTTATTGCAATTCCAATGGTCTTGATAGTTAGTGGGAATATTATGATCGCAGTAACACTGGTCGTGCAGTCGCGAAAGGTGCAACCGGTAGTAAACGAATCTGCGAATGCCCGCGAAAGGAGGCGATCTGTGACGAAATTGTTATTCATCCTGAGTTCGACGTCTATCCTGTGTACGTCAACATATAGTACATTTTGATTTTAAAAACTATTTACAAGAAAACGCGACTGATAAACAATTTGCAAGACTAAAGCTTGTCAATGTTATTGTATACTGTGTCACGTGGAGCCACTTTGCCTTTAACTTCATCTTGTATTTCGTCAGTGGGTCGCAATTCAAAAGAGAATGGAAACAATGGATAAATGAGATGAAACAGTTGAACCTATGCCGTGAGCGCGGCTCCACAAATACGGCTGACACTGATGAGTGAATAATTTGATGGATAAATTCATTTACAGAAGAAACACAGTTTTATGTTTGATCGGGTTCCTGTTTATCACGTCACAAACATTTCTCTCTAAATGTATACAATTAGTCGTACATGGATAAAACATACACCAACTGTTATCAAGTGCAATTGTCTTTTGGCGTCATAAACTAACCCTTGCTACAAAAGAAGATACGAAGGTGTTCCGATAAGTGATACCTGGTCTTGCAAATAAAACCGCGAGACGTGCTTATGGAAATGTATTGTGCAATACCATGGATTTGTGAGTACGAGTAGAAATCTACCGTGACATTGTAGATTGATAGTCTTTTCGGACATGGCGATTTTCCATTCGCGATTTGGCATTTGAATACGAGTAAACCAAAATGACGGTATCACTTCTTCTGAAAACTAAATGTTTTGAATGCAATCAATGAGTATACCTTTGAAGCAAAATTGGATAGTTCCAGATTTGCAAATTATGCTCTTATATGCTCCAATGCGAATTGGCTACATAGAACCTTTTCTCTTCTGCTGGCGTGACGCAGTCGGTAGCTTGAGGTATTTGTGGACGATAAGTACAATTTCTGAGTTCGTAGTATCGTCTAGATTGGAACTGCCATTCAGTATCAAGTCAATGTTGATATGCGTGACATCAACAAGATTGGCTAGGGTATCAAGTAAGTCATTTCGGAATTGGTTATACAGTGGACAGTTGAAAAAGAAATGAGTATTGTCCTCACCTGGATTGCCACATTTCGGACATACTGCTGAATCTGTCAAGAAGTGGTCAAATAAATGCTTATTTAGATTACTTGAGTTATTTCTTAATTGACAATGGATGATGTTATCATTCCTATTTCCTATATTATAGTGATATGGACTGTTAGTCCTATGTTCAATAGCCTTAAGTTTATGCTTAAATTGTTCAAAAGATGGTGCATTTTTAGCGTCTAAAGGTAAAGCATTCCACAATTTAATTGTACTCGGTAGAAAGCTGTTATAATATGATGTTGTACGACAAAGAGGGAGACGTAAGTTTAATCCTGAAGTTCGAAGGTTATAATTATTGTTTATAGGTAAGTATAGCTGGATTAAGTTATACATGTAATCTGGACTTATGCCATACATTATTTTGTAAATAGTTACAAGTTTATGATATTTTCTTCTTTTTGTTAATGTTTCTAATAGACCGTGAGCCATACACTTTTTTGTTACCATCTCAAGGGAAAAATTCTTACTAGTACCATGTTATTGAGTACCTTGTAGAGAAACAAAAAATCCATGATAGCAGTGTGAACAGGGTAGCTGATTCCTGTTATTAGAGTTATCTCCCCCTTTCAAGCAAAACTCTTGTTTCTTTAAAAAATCGATTTCGCTGAAACTAGAAGAGCCACAGGTCTAATATTTTGCATGTATTATACATTTAGGGTCCTCTACCAAGTATTTATAACATGGTGACCCCAGGGTCAAATATGGCCCAGTCCCAGGGGTAACATTTTTTCATACAGTTATATAGGAAATCTTTAAAAAATAAATTATTTTCTCTAAAACTGTAAGAGCTAGAGGTCCCATATTATGCATGAAGCATAAGCTTATGGTCCACTAGCAAGTATGTTAAAATGTTGACCCTGTGGTCATATCTGGCTCCGCCCCAGGGGTCATATATTTACATAGAGTCATATAGAAACATCTTTAAAATCTCTTCTTTAAAAAAAACAAGAGCCAGAGGTCTACTATTTTGCATATTGTACAAGCTTATGGTTCTCTACCACTTTTGTTCAAATCGTTACTCTGTGTCCAACTTTGCCCGGTTCTGGGGTTATTGAATTGAATTGAATTGGGTTTTAAGGCGCACCAACACATGAAAGGTTATATGGCGCCTAACAGGCTTGAACATGCCACGCTCATCCTCCATGTACATCGAGATAAAATATGGAGAATGGGCCTAGGACTTTCTCACCCTGAACTGCAGAGTTACTGCAAATTCTATTGTAGACACTCCTTTTACGCTGGGGCCACGTTTATTGTTTTTCCGCCACTGCTCTTAGTGATGTGAGCGAGATGGCACCTGAAACAATGCAGGGGTCATGATAAAGACCTTTAATGAGCATGAACAAAAAATGACAAAATGAATATGAATTGGGTGGTGGTGGGGCATGTGACGGTGTGTTTGCAGTGGTTGTATTCTACCCCGGCAACCACACGGGGTGGAGGCGGAGGGTTCTGGGGTTAAAGTTTTACAAAGAGTTATATAGGAAAGTCCATAAATTATTCTTTTTCTGATACTACAAGAGCTAAAGGTCTAATACGATGCATGCAGCATAAGAATATCGATCTCTACCAATTTATTTTGTTCAAATGGTGATCTTATGGTCAAATTTCGACCGGTCCCGGGGGTCACATATTTACATAGAGATATGTAGGCGTCGATAAACATCTTCTCTGAAACTACAAGAGCTAGAGGTGTAATAAGCTACATGTAGCTTAAGATTATTGTCCTGTACCAAATAATTTAAATGGTGTCCCTTGAATCAAGCCTGGAATCAAATTTGGCCCTGTCCCGGGGGTCACACTATAACATTTAATTATATAGGAAAACATATTCAAACAGCTTCTCTGATACTTCAGAAGCTAAATATTAGTTCGCATGTACATAAGCTTATGATCCTCTACCTAGTTTGTTCAAATGGCGACAACGGGGTCAAATATGGCCACTACAGGGGTCACAGTTTTACAGATTTATATAAAGAAATTGTTGTTGTTTCTTTAAACATGAGAGCACTTTGAGACAAGGCAAGTGTGTCTCTTGTTTATAGCTTGAAGTTGCACACTTTTCATAAAATCACTTCAAAAGTTTTAAGCGAACTGAAATATATAGAGAATGTGACTTTTGATAAGGTATTCCATTATGAAGACCTGCACCCTAGAACCGGTTTAAACCCCCAGTGGCCTACTTTGCCACTGACCGTTCCAAGGCGGTAGCCCTATTGTCAACCCTTTTGTGATGTCGTTTGCATTTTTTTTTTATTAATTTTGCCTTTTCGTTTGTCTGTTTGTTTGTTTGTTTTTGTATTTTGTGGTTGACTGTCGTCCTTGAATGCTGCTTTCCCTGTCCGATATTTTTATCCTTCCTTAACCATGTTTACAAATCGCATATTGAATAAATCCACGAAATAAAATCACAAAGTAGACCACTGCATTTTCGACAAATTGCAAAAACAAAAACAGAAAGAAAAAGAAAAGACATTTTACGGTTTAACTGTTGATTTTTAGGTGTTTGTTATACACATTTTAAAATAACCCGCCAAATTACGACAAAATTACACTACAAAAACAGTTTATCAAAACTCTATCCAGGTGTTCATCTCAAATAATAATGCATATGTGTCGCTTAAAAGTATATGTTTATTCATGGGTTTTTGTAATATCCGTAATTGAATAAGTGTAAAATCAATTTTTTTTTTTTTTGTCTGGCTGGTTAAAGCTTTTTATATTGTATCTATAGAGTTTTGATTCTCAAACGATGTAAGTTATGTATATACCTCGAGGTCAGTAGGTTTAGAAACGATGTACATAGGTTGTAAAATGTAGCTGTTGTTGGCGGGGTAGCTACTTTAACTGCAGTAGCACCTGTATGTCGGATACAGCTTTTAGAGTAAACATCAGTAAACTAACCGTGATCAGAGTAAACATCAGTAAACTAACCGTGATCACTAAATGTAATCTATCTCGATGCACTGGGTACCGATTCTTATCTGGAAGCGTTTAATTTTTTTTTATATCTTATATGTATGTTATGTTGTCACATTAAGTTATATTATTTAAATCAAATAATATGTACTGAGTATTCTTAATTGTCCTGTTTTATCCCAAGGCTTTAATTGCCAAGTTTATCAAAACAGCAATGAGCTGGGCATATATAAGGCTTGCAGGCATATTGCAACTCGACATACATGAACTTGATGCTAACTTGCTAGATAAGAGAGACCGTTGTGAACCCAGCTTTTTGGATATAACCTTTATGACGGATTAACATTTTAGTTGTATTTATTTTAATGCAGTCATCCTGTTTGAGCGCATACAGCATGTTGATGCAGTGGATAGCACGGGGGACTTTAAATTCAGCGGACCTGGTTCAAGCCTCACCGGAGCCAGTGAATTTTGTCGGTGTGTTCTTGGGCAAGACTTTTATCCTCGTCCGTCGGATGGGGACGTAAACCAGGCGATCCTGGGTATAGCTTGTTTTTTTCTCCCATCATGTTAAAGAAACATAGGTGTCTATTCGTCAGTAGGACAGGTTCCTAAATGCCTATATATCCATCACACCTACCCCACTCCACCCCCCCCCCCCCCACATACACGCACACACACACACACACACACACTCTCTCTCTTCATTGGCAATACACCTATTTTTTAAGGTAATAATCAGTCCACTTGCACTTGCATGCGCAAAAGAAGGGTTGATGCTTACTATCCTAGGTTAATTCAAGAACGGAGAACATCACAACCCATGTTTAGATACATATCCTAAGCAGGTGATATTGTAACAACTACACCAAAACTAACAAATAGTTGACATGGTAAGTAGTTAGTACAGTGATCTGGGAATCACCCTAAATATATTTCTTCGTCGACGCCGTGTGGTTCCCGGGCAAGAATATGACCACTGCATATCCAGGCATAGGGGTAAAATTTCCCCGAATTCATGTTAATTTTGTCATTTTTGTTCATTGTTTTCATCATGAAACCTGTATTGTTTCAGGTGCTACTTCAGTGGTGGCAGTGATCGATCGTGGCTCCAGCGAAAAATGGAGTGTTTATTAGAGAATTTACAGCAACTCTGCAGTTCTGCAGGTAAGAAGGTTCTAGGTATATACATTCTGCAAATTTTATCTAGATCTATCGTGAGCCGTTTTGAAAGTTCATTCCTGTTGGCGCCATATAACATGTTTGTGTTGGTGCGCCTTAAAACCCCAATTCAAATCAATTCATCTTCGTCGATTCTTTTTTCAGTAACACAAAAATGGTTCGTGCAAATGCATATACTACTATTTTTACATTTCATATGCAGAATTCTTCATTGTGTTGTATATGGGTGGGGTAATTCATGTGTAAAAATCCTTAAAATATGCATTAATTGTAATTAAAAAGTATTAAAATAGACAACTTTTAAGATTTTGCTGCGTTGCAATATGCAATGTTTAATTCATGTATTTATGTGTAATACATAATCCAAATGTGTAATCATAATAAGTATTGCCATGACGCATACACCTAAAAAAGACTTTTGTTAAAAAAAAAACCCACGTTAAACCGCACATTTACTTTATCAGTGTTTTTTTATGTGTTTTGTGAATGCAGCCTGTGCCTGTGCCATTGTGAAAAATAGCGGCATTTTTCTAGAAATTGTGAAAATTGTGAAATATTATAACAAAATAAAAAAAATAAATTCACTTTTAATTTCACAGTTTAATATCCCTTGGTTTTAAGTTTTGTTTTTGGTAAATACAGACAAGTTTTAACACCAGCGTATACTAATACTAGTATCCTTACTGGTCTGTATTTACCCTAAAATATATATATATATATTTTTTTTTTTTTTTTTTTTTTTTCAGATTGTGAATTTTTTGGATATAATTGTGAAAAAAGTATACTTTTTGGCATTGTGAATGGGGCCGAATAACGGCCCCGAATTAGGCATAAAAAACACTGTTTATATAGAATCCTTTGCACTATGTGTCGTCTGTGCAATATATGTATATATCAGAACATGTTAATACTATTTATGTTGCAGTTACTTTGAGGAAAGCTTATACTTCCAGTTTGGCATGTGTCTCAACTTATCATGCTTACTGAACACATATGTGCAATGCCATGAACATTGCTTAGTACTTAATTTCATCAATATATCATAACAATCCCTTATTCATATTATAATATTATTTAAATCATGTAGAAATGTTGTAAATTACTGATTCTTACAAGTTTACACATATATTGTAAAACATATTAACTAAACTAAATGCATAAAAATGTGTCAATAGTGGGTGGGGTAAATTGACTTCTAATTTGAAGCAAAATAGGGATTTTAAACTGAATTCAGTGCTAAAAAAGAGCTTATTTACGCTTTATGTAACTCAATGAATTCTAAACTTAAGTGCATCTTTAAAACTTGTATGAAAGCGCTACAATGATAACCTATTAATGTTCGATTTTTTTTTATATAAGCTACCTTTTCCAGATTGCTATCATGGAAAAATGTAATCTATATACATTGCTCTTTTCAAAAAGTGATGGTAGAATTTGTCCCTTGAGTTGGTAACAATATCGAAAATGTTGGGTCCTGGCTCAAGGCCTATAAGTTCAATTCAGTATATAAGTATGAGCTGGAGGAATTGCACCTGAGGCCTGTTATTATTCGTGCTGCTTCAACTTGGACGCTCTCTAATAGATCAGATTCTCCCTGTGTACAGTTATCCCATACTATATCGCCATATTCGAGTATAGGTCTTATAAAGGCGATATATATTTTCAATAGAGAATGTCTGTCAATTTTGTACTTAAGCATTCTTAGAATGTTTAATCGTGCACATGCTTTTTCGTATATATTTTCAGTATACATTAACGATACTATGACGTACTAAGCAAAGTGTTTATTTGAAATTATTTTTATTGCAATTTGATGATTTTATTGCGTTAATTTGAGCAGTAAATAACCGGACCAGTCACTAGAAATCTACCGTGACATTGTGGATTGATAGTCTTTTCGGACATGGCGATTTTACATAAACAATTATGCATTTCAGCTTACCACTAGGCATCGAGGGGTCAGTGCAAAACTATTGTAACTACATATGAGTAAAAAAGGAGAAACAATAGTTTTGCACTGAACCCTCGGCATGTAGTGTATAGTTTCTGAATTTCATGCTTAATTTACCAAATAAATATTCTGATAATATTATAATACAGAAATAGCGTGTTATTTTAAACAATATTTCACTGTGCATTGATGCTTATTGTTTTTGTTAAAACACATTTCTTGGGGATGCTGTTGCTAAGCTACCAAAAGTAATATACATACTCATCGATGTAAATACTGGTAATATATTTTCTGAAATCATTATTTACAATACTCATGTCTAGTAACTGTCATAATTTTAAACTAATGCTTTACATTTAAGTTTTAAGTTATGATACACGTGATTATGTTGCTAAAGCTAAGTGGCAGGGTGGGATATCAACAGATCCGATACCATAAATGTACCAATGCTTTACCATATAACCATTAGCCTCTTCATACCAACGTTTTGAGGAGCGAAAATAATGAAAACAAGAAATATCTTTAAAAAAAGATAGACGGCGCGTTTGGGGAAGCACAATGTATAAGTGATTGATGGTCATAAAGTGAAATAATTTTAATAGAGAAATGTAAGGTAGAGAGTAGAGCAATGTAACGTTTTCTATCGGTATTCCGATAAAAGTTGACAGGACAGTGTGGGGAATTTGAACAAAACAAGTTAGTGCCTTCCATTACGGAAGGCCAATTGTTAAAATATTCAAAGGGCCATAACCCTGAAAACAAGAGGCTCACGAGCGCCTTAATCGATCTACTGGCAAAGTGTACTCTGTTAGATGATGCTAGATGCAAAATATCAAAGCTCTGGCTTTGTACCTAATATTTCTATGTAAAATTTTTGAGGTTTCATTATCAGTTATCATGTAAAATTAACATACTTTGCAAGAAAATAATAATTTATTTGCAATTTCAGCATTTCTATTCCTTTATTCATCTTTTTCCGGTCACAATTGAAG